>ML994090.1:0-47195 GCA_010093945.1 Delitschia confertaspora ATCC 74209 | reverse complement strand
TAAAAGAAGGAAGGGGGCCTAATGTTGCGAGTAAAAACGTGAATTCAAATGATATCTCTAGCAGTTCAGAAAACCGATTCAATGATACAAATTCAAGGGTGCAATTACCAATGCAACTGTATGTTGATGTATATGATCACCACAGCAAAGAATATCGAACAGTCCTCTAAGTAGGTATACTCTCAATGTGCCACATATTCCCAGAATATCAGAATACTAGCATCAAGGTTGCTCGGACATGTACCACATCCTCCTAGAAACGAGGCACGGTGATAGCTCCTCCCCATTGACAATGAGGCCCACGGGTAGATAGAACCAAATGCATTTAGAGTATCACCCAAAGCGGCCGCGGCATTGGGCTAAGAACCGCAGGAGCACACCGTCCGCTCTTAGCCTTGTTCTCCCTGAGCCCAATGTATGCCTCACGACGAGCGGGATTGCCCACAGTAACAGACCAGGTGCGAAGGCCGTAATAATTGCCAATATGGTGGATCAAAAAGCGTCTGTAGTCTTATTAACTGCTGCACTCTCATACAGCACCTTCAAGGCGAAATGCAAAAACAATACATACCCAAAGCTCGCCCCCTGATCCCCCTCCAGAGAATCAAAAATCATCATCTCCCTCTCAAGATGACGCCGCGATTTCGACCTCCCGCGCATATCACTCATCTGTCCATTTCGTCCCACGAATACAATTTCCTCATCTGAGGAATCAACGTCCGAGGGGATGTCTTCCATTTCCGCGGCATGCTCCTGCTCCGCACACCTTTGTACAAACTTCCTAACCTCTTCCTCCAGATCCATGAGAAGACCCTTTGCGCCACGGGCGCGCTTCAGCTTCTCCCTTAACTCCTTAGAGACCACACCTCTGGTATCATCAGCGCTAGCCTGGAACTGTGATTTAGTCTTGGGAGCAGCATTTTTGCGCTCTGCGCTACGAGCCGCGAGACCGGCGTCCCAGAGCGGCGCGAGGTAGTAAGGCACGCTGTGGACGGGGTGCGTGGGATGGATTTCCCAATCACGGGGCTGCGGGGGTTCGACGTAGGGATTACTTAGGAGACGATCTGAAAGGAGGAAATCAATTCGAAACACGTTAAAGGCAATGGGTATATGTGGCGCTGGATAAGAATGGTGGAGTGCAAGAGGTTCACAGTTAAACTCTGTAGATGGGTGGGACAATAAACTTACCATTCTCCCACCTCTGCCGCCTTCGACTCCCCTCTTTGCCTTTAAGCAGCGCTTCGCGTCTCTTCAGGCTATCGCGGCGCATGAGCTCCTTGCGCCGGTAGTATCCTTCCTTGACTGCGGCCCGGGCATCGGCATTAGTTGTGAGCTGTGGCGCAGAGTGCTCATCTAGCGGAATCTCCAGAGATACAACATTGCCCACAGGGACGGCGGCGATCGATACAGAGGCCATTGCAGCAGTCGCCTGCTCGGTCCAGGCTTCGATATCTACATGCGAGGTCGATTGCGGCGCGGCCGGTGGAGAGGAGGGAGTGTGGATAGCCATGATGACGGAAGGATGTAGTCTATGGAACTGCAGAGAGAAATGGGTGTGAGAGAAATCAAATGGGTAAAGGAGGTCAGCAGGGACACAGAGCCTCTATAAAGCGCAATGGTGGGTGGATGTTGGTGGAGCAAGCGAAGGGGCGAGAGATAAAAGCCGACCGATATAGTCATTATGTCATCAGTCCGGTTATCACTCGCTGCCCTATCACAGATCACATGTGGAACCACTCCCGCGCTAACACGTGACAGGCGCGTTGTTTGACATCGTATTTCAACATTGCCCACAGTCCGTCATAGAAACCAAATTAAAGAAACGTATGTGTCAATGGGCCCGTAGTATGGATCTATACCAATTATGAATAAGATGTTGATATGATATGTGCGTTGATGCCTCAACCAAGCCATACCTATTGAGTCACAATCCATATACGCCCATGCCAACAACACCCTAATAAGCTGCAAGACCATTCATATCTATTCATATACAAATCTCTAGAACTTAGCAAAAGCCAGCTCGTACGCCAGTCCAAGTGTCAACTTCGCGTGCTGAAGCATGTGATCGAAGCTCAGGTACTCAAGCTTATCCTCCGTGGTATGGATCTTGCTGTCCGAATACTTGAAGTCGCTCTCAATAACGAAAGCAGAAGGATATCCAGCTTTGGAAGCGCTGGCATGGTCTGAGCAAGCATAGCCGCATTTGGTCAGGACGTACGGAATGTCACAGTACACAGTAATGATCTTCTTGATGAAGTCGGTAAGGCCAGCGTCAACGTAGTCGGTGATGACTCCGACAGATTCTGGTTCTCCAGCATCCAGGGTCTTTTGCACATATCCAGTCATGTCCTGCTGCAGCATGGCTTTGACATCCCTTCCTTCTTTCTCATATGACTGGAAAATGGCCTGGGAACCGAGCAGTCCGCCTTCTTCCGCCGAATACCAGTGAAACTCCACAGTATTGTCTGCTTTGCCATGGATGATATCCTCCGAGGTAAGGAGCACTCGGAGAGCCTCCAAAATTGTCACAGTGCCACTACCATCGTCATCCGCACCCGGCGCAGCAAGAAGCGATGGCAAGAACAGGTTGATGCTGTCCTGATGCGCACCGATCACAACCGTCTTATCGCTCTTCCCTGGTATCGTGGCAATGATACTGCTCTGGCCCCAAGGATGGGGGAAAGCCTTCACAGATGCGCCATAGTCTGTTGCCCCGGCCTCAACAAGAGTACTGTTGACCTGGCTGAGCAGCCATGCTGATGACTCAACGCCATAGTGGGATTTGTAGTACCGGGTGTGGAAGGACGTGAATTTCTCCAAATGCTTATGCATATTCTTCTTCTCCAGCTTCTTGAGCAAGGGGACGACACTCTCGTTATGCGAGGGCTTGTCTGGAAAGGAGACGCTCTTAATCCCTACCTCGCGGTTCCTAGCGCCTAGGTCCGGGGTGTGGGATATGTCAAAGAAGTTGATGCCTTGCTTCAAGATGTTAATCGATGCTTGCGCTATGCCTGGAGATACCACTTACTCTACGAAGTCTCCACTTCTCATCCTCGGTTATATACCGTGTCTCGCCTGGAGACAGCTCGATCAGGTACTCATCCGCCTCCTCGATGGTAGGTGCTGATTCCTTGAGGAGAATTTGATGGTCCTTGGGATGAGACCTTTCAAAAAGAGGTTTGGAAGCTGCAGCAAGCCCCGCAGCATATAAAGACAGCAGAAGAGAGTATTTCATGGTGGTTTGGTGGAGGTTAAGCGATGGTAAACGCTGCTGATGATGGATGAGAGAGAAGGCTGGGGGCAACGGAGATATCGGAGCTTACGTACCCCAGGTGGCCAAATGTGGGCAAGTGCGACATGATGCATCATCCATCAGAGCCTTTCCCCAAGCTCCCTCATTATCGGCCACGTCTGAGGCAAACTCCCAAAAAAGCAGTGAAAATTAGTTAAGTACAAGCTGAATTCAATCAAACCCTCTGATTTTCCGCTTAGAAACTTCTACGAAACGCCAACAGGCAAAGAGAACCAACGATCAATTCAATCTGGTCTAATCAATCTTGTGTCAAGAACTGCCAACAGTTCACTACCCATTCTCCTATCTCAGCTTGAAATCAACTCCTCGCCAGATCCTGATGTCCCCTCATCTCTGGCAGACGACGATCCGGAAGTCACCTTTGGAGTAGGCTTCCCAGTACTCATTACAGTCTCTCCTAATAAATGTCGCTTAGAGTCCCTCAGTGACTCGGAAGAGCGCCGACGTTTCAATGTTGGTGAGGTATCTGATTCAGATCTACTCAGTGTCGGACAAGACTGCCGGCCCTCCGAGTTGAATGTTTTAGGGGGGGGAACAACGGCTCTGTCCAACTGAAGGTTGCTCCTTCGCCGGGCGAGTTTCGAAGTCATTGACAGGACTCTAGCAGCTCCGACGAAGCTGAGCGGTTTTTCCGACTTCATCCAATCAATCCGACGGACACGCATTCTCGCTTTTCTGCTGGCTTCACAGAGCCCTTGGGCGAGCCTCTCGACTTGGTTTTTTGTTTCAACTCCTCGTCTTGTAGTGAAATGCGAAGAGTGATGGAGATGTTTTCGTTTCCCTTTTTTTGGAACGACTTTTCCCTTTCCTGGACGGACTTTCTGTCGAGTGGTGCCAGTAGCACATGGCGCTCGTGCTTATGGAGTCGGTCCCAAAGTAAAGATGCAGGCTGTGTACGCCGAGTGTTGATCTTATGTAGTAGTTTTGTTGTGGGGAAGTATCCATCCTTATACTGAACCAGCAGCTCTTTCAGTGAGGCTAGGAGTGCCGCTGTGAACGATTTCTTTCCTGTAAATGTAACCTCGCCCTTCGGAGCCGCGGCCAAGAGTTCGTAGGTTCGCAGATCGTTGGTACCACCTTTTGCAGCATTACTCGCGAAACAGCAGTCTAGGATTGCAAGCACATCACTCTCCGCACTTCGGAGAAGGTGGTGTTCGGTGTCATCCCAAAAGGCTGTGGGAAGGTATTTTCCGTCCTTCCCCTTAAAGTTTCTAGTCCTATGGACGATAAACATATAAGCGGATACCCTAGCTTTAAAGAGACTTACGCTGATAGTGCCAAAACGTCCGTCCTTTTCTTCACCGGTCAGGCTTCCATGTCCGGTATAATAGACGATAAGAAGATTATGCGGCCCGTCGTGTTCCTTTATGAAGCGGCAGATCTCATAATTGAGAACATTCTGTGGCGATTGATGATTGCCAAGTTCTACCACCTGGCATTCGTAGTTGAACTCGAAACGGAACAGCTTCTCAAGATCTGCGATCTGATATTGTAAGTAGGATTTCGGAAATTCTTTCGTCGTAGCTCTTATGGAACTCACCTACTGGTCGTGGCCTTTAAGATCATCGATGGTCTTATCCAATCTGATAATAAGGACCGCGACTTTCAAATAACCATTCGGGGTGTCCATGTTTTTATTCACTTCGGTCTCAAACCAGGTCTGTCTTTCTGACTCCTTTGTGGCTTCCGTATCGTCGGGCTTGATCACTGACGTTGCGCTGGGCGGAACACTTATGGTTGTTTTGAGCACGTCAATTGACGTAGGGCTCTCGCTGAGATCGCATCCTTCCACATGTGGGATCTGGATTTTCATGGTTCACAATACCACAGAGACTAAGACTGGAAGGCAAACCAAGAGACGGTGTAGCCTTTATAAGGCGTCTAAGTCGCTGCATCGTGGTTGCAACGATATGAACTAAAAGCGATGGGGGGCGAAGGCTGCGTGAAAGGCTCAATCGTGGGCTGTTTTCCAGTGCCAGAAGTATTGGAAAGGCTCAATCGTAGCTTGCCCCAGCAGCAGTAATGCTAGAACGATTATTTGAGCTGATATTGGCTGCCTGGTTGCCTGGTTGCCTTGTTGCTTTCTTGCCTCGTTGTCTAACCATTCGGGGAACATTTAGTACAGCAAGACGGAAAGGTGTATATGGGCCGTCCAACCAAGTCAGTTAGCCGCCCCCCATTTTACGATACTGTCGGATGCGCAGCACAACATTCGCAATGAGGGATGAGACTTGAGTCCTTCACGCTTATTTATCTTCTAGTTTCTCCTTGACCTCAGGAGTCGACCGCACACACAGCCTTCCTCGAGAAGCCGCAAGTTTGCAACTCTGCTTAGCCTTCCTTTCTTCTTCCCTTAACAGACTTCGCGACAAGCACTAGCCGCCTAAGCAGGAGGTTACCCAAATACAATCTTAGGTTTGCCAGGTATCACTCTCTCACAACCTCCTCTGACGACGGGACCATGTCACCGCATGTAAGACATCCTTACAAGTCAGCTGCACAGCCTCTTGGTGCTCTCTACTCTGTTTAACACTGTGCCTGACAGTTTGCAGAATTCAGACAGCGACCAGGAAAAACGTCTGTAAATATAAATACTATCAATCCAAATCCGGTATACTACACCGACTTACTTTGGCTCATTTTAAGCCCTACAGCAAAGATACTAATATGTTCGACAGGGCGAGGGCTTTTTCACTGTCGGTGGTGAATGTCGAATGAAAGTAACTGAAGACATAAATGGCATTTCGCGCACACATTTTAAAACTTTCACAATTCGATCAACGAGAAGTGCCAATGGCCATTGGGAGTACCAATTGGACAACCCAGAAACCGGTGAAGTTTGGAAGGGAGGCAGATTGTTTCGGGAGCAGGCACTGAGACTACCACAGTAAACGATTGAATAGACCGTGTGCATCCTTGCCTCCGGGACAGCCTTACTGAAGAAGGGCGCGTCTACCAACGCAGTGGATGGGGCCGTCAGCGCCTTGCTAACCTCAGTCTTCTCCTCAGTCAATCAAAGCTCAAAGCGTGTATGATAAATAGTCCTACATGTAGCTACCGGAAGCAGAATACAACCAATTCTGCTTTTCCGTTCCATATCATATTATCTGGTTTAATGCTCTATACTTATCAAAGATGTCCAGTCAAATTATGCTCTGCGAGAAACCTCAACAGAGCCCGCAGCCAAATGTCTCCAATGATTTGGGCGAGACTAGAGATGCAGTAATCACAATCGATAGCCCTGCGACTACGATGGTGGCCGTTGCTTCCCAGCAGAGTATTTGCTCCGCTACCATCCCTCCGTCTCCTGATCCTTACTAAATGCATTAGATTCTGGTCTTTCAGAAACAGCCTCCACAAAAGCAATTGCCAAAGTCTATGTTAAGGAGACTAAAACCATACCTCGTAAGGTGCTGATTTGGAACAATGCATGTAATGGAACTGATATTTTCCAGTGCAGGACTACCCGAAGGGTTACCCTCGCCTGGCTGCGTTCGCATCCAGTGAACCGAGCTTTTCTATATATCGCAACTTCAGCTACCTGCATTCTAGGGTAATTCTTGAAATCCAAGACGAGCTTCGGTGTTTAGAACAGGATCTTGAGGATATCGACCTGGAAGATTGTGAGAATGGTAACGGAAACGACTGAGTCCCGAGCATACGACCTTCAAGAATCCCAAAGAGAGAACCCCGGGAATACTGAAAGCCAGCGCATGCGACTTATGTGGAAGATTCGAGACAAGCTTGTAAACTACGGTACGCATATCCCAACCAATCCACATTACATTTAAATCTGACGTGAACTTGCCTCTGCAGATGAGATCTTGATGAAAGCCCGGAATCTGAATACCTTCCAACGACCGTCCAGACGGGACTATCGCAACATACGGATTTGGTTCTGGAACGAGAAGCCACTATGTTACGAGCCGGAGGCAGAATATATCAGACGCAAAGAAGACCTCCTTACTATCCGACACGGTAGAGAGTGGGCCGGCTTTGACAGCCTCATTGAGGACCTGGTCAGAAAACTCCCTCGTCGCTTCACCCGAGTAAGTTTTCTTTCTGTGTTATCACGCTCATCATGCACGGATGCTAATTCATTGATAATAGAAACTGTTCTGCACTACTGAACTCCGCGCTAAAACCAACGATGAATACATACAGTACTGTTCTAAGTCCCGTGTCGAGAAACTGGTCGGATTGATCATTACTTTGATAATCTTTATCCTTCTCGTCCTACCTGTCGCTGCCATGTACAAGTTAACCAGTGTCGGGAATAGGAATAATATCTTCGATGCTATATGGATTCTCGTTGTATTCACGCTGCTCTTCTCAGCGGCCATGTCGCTGCTCACGAAAGCTCGACATCATGAACTGTTTGCAGCTTCGGCGGCTTACTGCGCTGTACTGGTTGTTTTATCAGTAATTTTGGTGGACCGGATAACCCTTCGATCCAGCATGTTGCAAAGAGGTTGGGATAAGTATTCAGGTATTTGTATGCTTCAATAATATATATAGCTCTCTCCAAAAAGCATTCAGATTCTTCGCATCCTGTATTTTGGGTATTTTCACTGCTGTCTCGAATTTAACAGAATATAGAACTTATTCCTCTATTCTTGCTGGCCATTGGCCTCCGGTTCTTCTGCTCTGTGAACAAATTAAGACCAGCCCCTTTCTAAGTTGTTCCTCTCGAGAGATGATTTTCTGAAACTCTTTTCCCACTGTATACTAGGTAGTCTAGATAGGATTGAGGTCGAGGAGAGGGATCCGTGCCTGACACCTTACTATTTTAGGAAGGGGTGAGACTAGCAGGGGCGGTGCGGCTCTTCCTGCAAGTGACCTCACCCCCAGACTCCGACTGTTCCAGCTCCTCCTCACCCCTCAACCGTCTGCTTCACCACGTCTCTCTCTTCTGTAGCAGTGAATGTACTCATACCGTTCATTGTTTTCTCCCTTGGTTCGCACTCTACCAACCGCTCACATTCACTAGCACATTCCCTTCGCACCACTAATAAATCCTGGCGATCCCACGGCGACCCAAGGTTCTCTTCGTCAGCATCTTCCTCTTCCTCTGCATATCCACCATCCTGGCTTCTCTTCGCTTCGGCCTAAGAGTTCCTTCAATACTCTCTTATATCAAGCCCAATACCTTATCTTCGATATCGGTCGCTCAGCAGCGTCCGCTTATGAACTCTAGTATGGCGCCTCAGCAGTACCGCAAACCATCACAGGCTCCGCCAAAGTTTACTGCGACAAAGGAGTCGCTGATTGAGGATACCAAAAAATTGGTAAGTATTCTGCTTCAACATCTCAGCCGTATGGTAGATTCTCTTTCTACCAATTCATATCATAGCTCTTTCGCAGCCCATCTTTCTGTTTGCTGTTTGCTAACATGCGGTAGATTGAACGGTCCAGAAATGTCCAAGATACTGTGGTCAAGGAAATCACTCCGGATGCGGCAACCTTCGAGAAAGTTCTTCTTCCCATAGCTCATGATGACAACAAGATGGCGATCGAGTCGCACATCATCGGATTCTACCAAGCTGTCTCCACTAACAAGGAGTTACGGGATGCCTCTACTGAAGCCGAGCGAATGATGGATGAATTTGGTATCGAAGCGAGCATGCGCGAAGATGCTTTCAACCTCGTGGATGCCGTGTGGAAGAAGGGAGAGTCTCTTGATCCCGAATCTAAACGACTTCTGGAGAAGGACCACAAGGGCTATATTAGAAACGGACTCGGTATACCCGCTGGCCCTCAAAGGGACCGTTTCAAAGAGATCAAGAAGCGACTGAGCGAAATCAGCATCGTTTTCCAAAAGAATCTGAATGAGGAGAATGGCGGACTTTGGTTTACAAAAGAAGAGCTCGACGGCGTCCCGGAAGACCTCGTAGCTTCATGGAAGAAGGGTGAAGGAGAGAACGAGGGCAAGTTTTTCATGACCTTCAAATATCCTGACTTGTTCCCGACGCTCAAGTACGCCAAGAATTCCAACACGCGTAGGCGAGTCTTTGTTGCGAATGAAAACAAATGCCCAGAGAATGTTGCGCTCTTCCGGGAGGCTATCATCCTTCGGGATGAGAAGGCACGGATTCTCGGGTACAAGAATCATGCCGAATTTAGGATTGAAGATAAAATGGCTAAAACTCCAAAGACGGTTGATGATTTCCTGGCCGACCTTCGCACTCGTCTTGCACCTGGTGGGAAGAAGGAAATTGAGAAGTTGTTGGCTTTGAAGCAGCAGGATCTGAAGGAGCGGGGTGATGAGAAGTCAGACGATGGCAAATACTATCTGTGGGATCATCGTTATTATGACAGGTTGATGCTCGATAGGAACTTTCAGCTGGATGAGCAGAAGATCGCTGAATATTTCCCTCTCCAAACTACCATTGCCGGAATGCTGAAGATCTTCGAGGAGCTTTTCGGTCTAGCATTCGTGGAGATTGTTGGAAAGGACAGGGACGAACTTTCGGAGACTGGCAAGGGTTCCGACATTGTTTGGCATGAGGATACCCAAGTATTCAGCGTCTGGGACGATGAGTCTGAGGGCAATGGCTTCGTTGGTTATTTGTACCTCGATCTCTTCCCTCGCGAGGGCAAGTATGGCCATGCCGCCAACTTCAACCTCCAGCCTGTGAGTCTTCCCCATGCATCCGTAATTTATGGATTACTAAACAGCCTAAAGGGTTATATTGACGAGAACGGCGACCGCCACTACCCAGCGACCGCCCTCGTCTGCAACTTCTCCAAGCCCACGCCCAAGAAGCCTTCCCTGCTGAAGCACGACGAAGTTGTCACTCTCTTCCACGAACTGGGCCACGGCATCCACGACCTCGTCTCTCGCACCCAGTACTCCCGTTTCCACGGTACGAGCACAGTGAGGGACTTCGTCGAAGCGCCTAGCCAAATGCTAGAGAACTGGTGCTGGACACCATCGCAGCTCAAGTCATTGAGCCACCACTGGTCCTATTTATCTCCGGAGTACGAGGCCTCGTATAAGGAATCCTCTGAGGGTGAGCGACCATCCGAGCGCATTCCAGACGAGCTCATCACGAGCATCATCAACACAAAGCACATCAATGACGCACTATTCAATTTGCGCCAGTTGCACTTCGGCATGTTCGACATGGCTGTGCATGAACCAGAGAGCCATGACGCTGTTCAGAAGTTGAAGGTCTCTGAGACCTATAACAGGCTCAGGAAGGAGATCTCACAGCTAGATGGGCCGGAGGCCCTTGACGAGCGCAAGGGGGACTGGACATGGGGAAATGGACAGGCGACGTTCGGGCATTTGATTGGCGGATATGATGCTGGGTAGGTTGTCTTGTTCCTCTTTCTTTGCCATTATCTTCATTAAGTTCTAATCATTGTACAGATACTATGGCTATCTCAGCTCCCAAGTCTACTCCACAGACATGTTCTACAGCGTCTTCAAAGCCGATCCCATGAACGGCGTGGAAGGACGAAGATACAGACATACGGTCTTGGAGAGGGGGGGCAGTATGGAGGAGATGGATATCTTGGAAGAGTTTCTGGGCAGGAAGCCGAGTACGGAAGCCTTTTATAGGGAGCTGGGGATTAGCAATTAGGTCTAATAGGTGTAGAGATGTGGAAATATAAGATGATATATTGTACGTAAAGGTGTTTTTTGTCAAGAAAAGAAGAGCATACTTGCTCCGAGAAGGGACAAGCATGCAAGGCAGCTTAGGGTGTCGTTGGACCAACGGTGCATAACGAACGTATATCGATTAAATTTCAATCAATCGAAGAACTAACATGTTTGAGCTCATGGTAGCCACCTATTATTGGCCTTTCCACTGTTCATGAAGAGTCAGAATAGGAATTTAGGATATAGGGAGGTCCCTATGGGGATTAAAATACGTAAGAGAGTGATAAACATTTCGTACAGGGAGACGTTACGCAATGGAATAGGTAAAGTATCTAGGCGCTTTAATATTGTTTAGCAGAAGGGATCTATAGAAGGGGTTAAGTATATCTAGGAATTTGGATATTTGATGATTTTAAGAGTAAAGCGACATCCCAGAGATCCTAAAACGAAAGGAAGCTAGGGATAACTATGTAGGTGGTAGGAAGAGAGCGGCAGAAAAGATAGGGTGGAGTGGTTTTAGGGGTCTTAGGTATGGGTTTCTTGATGGAGATCTTATATATTATTATTAATTCTACTTTTATGTCCAATACGGTTCTACAAAGGCTCACGTAGACTCCACTATCTATCTCGGAAAACCCCGTATAGGGGAAAAACCATATTTACCCCTTAATGCTCTACCTAGACAGGCCGTTCTCCTTTGTTTTGACATATTCGTTTACCACTGCAGCTAGCGAAACCTGCTTGTGCATTCTAGGTCCCGTTTATCCTAAGGCCGTGAGCGGTTCCAATCTTTCGTCGGGCCGCTCCAGGATCCTTTTAGCTAGGTTAAACTGATCAAAGATTCCTTTGATAGATTAGCCAGGTCATGACTGCCCGTACTCATTCCAGCGTTGAGAGAAGAACTTGGTATTCCTCTGTCACAGCTCTTTCCCATATCTGCTCCCTTCCTGTGCGTCTCAGGCACATGATGACTATGCGTTTCAGCGTCTGGCGTGGCCACCGCCATTGCACTCCGGCGTACGTTCCGGGACGCCTACCCACGTAAGCCAGTCGTTTAAGCCAATGACCTCCAAACGGAGGAGCGTGGCTTTGGCACTCTCTGCCTTTGTAGGGGTTTATGGAAGGTTAGGATATGTACTCTCCTGGGCATTCTCCATGCTGGGACCTTCTTCCCTGGCTTGGGCAGACCATTGTTTTTCCAGTTCCTGTTGGACCATTTTTCAAGTGGGGTTTCGGGAGGGGGATGGGGTTTCTTTCACTTTTCCTTCCCTCGTGGTTTGTCTTCGTTGTGGTCCGCCTATCTGCCTGGGTAGCGAGCATTGCAAGTCGTCCGGGAGATCTGAGGTATGAGTTCTGAGATATTTATTTTTTAAGGTTAGAAAGTAGCTATGGTGAGTTGTTTTTACCAGCCAGGAAGAATTATTATAAAAGTGACCGGGTAGAATGAAATTTGGTAAAAAGGAAGGAGGCTAGAGAGATAGAGTGACAATCGAGATCAAGATTTTATGTCAATTTAGCTGGAAGTTCATCTTGTAAAATACCTATTTCTTCCCTTCTATATATATATACATATAGAAAAAGAGAAAGAGGTGTACGTAATAGCTCGAGGTTTGAATGACGTAGCACCGAATGTTAGAGCTAATGGGACCTAGGACGCAGCCTTTTTCATAAGAGGCGATCTTCTACTTGATAATTCGTAAATTCATAAACTCTTTAAACATCGAGATACTCAATTCCAAAATTATAACCAAGAAAGACATAGAGGAAAGCCCATGCAGCATGAGATCTCAGAAGTCCGAATAGTACTCGAACAACAAAATCTAATGTCTTTAATACCCCAGTGTTATTTCAGCAACTACGTTATTCTCAGATTCACCGAATAACAAATATTGGAGGGACGTTGATTAGTTTTTCTGAATAAGTGAGAAGCTCTTATTTCCTATATGGTATGGGTAAAGACCGAATATACAACGGTATGTACAGCCACCAACTCATGCATGAAAAAGTAAACCGATCTCCAAATTGATATAAATAGCTGTCCTAAACTTCTATGTATATAATGTGAAAGCATTTACTTACCATAGAACTCCCCTTTTTCTCATCTGGCATCATTAACCTCAATGCTCATCCCCTCTCCACCCCCTCCACACCCTACGCCAACATTCCCCTAACCTCCGCCCCTTCCATCAACATATCGCTGGCCGTCCCCGCCTGAACCAATTTCCCCTTCCCAAGCACAATACAAAAATCCGCATTCTTCACTGCCTCCAACCGATGCGCAATCGTAATCACCGTGCTCTCGCTCATTTCCTCCCTCAATACTCTCTGAATGTTCTGCGCCGTCTCAAAGTCAATACTCGCCGTCGCCTCATCCAATATTACCACTGGACTCCTCCTTAACATCGCCCTAGCCAAGCCGACAAGCTGTCTCTGCCCCTGGGACAGCCCCTTGCCGCCAGCAGAGATGAAGGTGGAAAGCGTCCAGTTATGCGATTCAGCAACTTTAGCAAGGACGCTGGTGCATGCTTCGTCAGTGTACTCGTTTAAGGGGTCGAGGTTCTGCCGCATAGTCCCCGGGAAGAGAACGGGGTCTTGCGCTAGGAACGTTACCCTATTACGTAGCGCCTGTCTGTCCACCGTAGCCACATCCACACCATCAATCAGAATCGTGCCTTCGTCCGGTACAACCGTCGCCAACAACGCCAGTGCCAGCGTGCTCTTCCCCGACCCTGTCCTTCCAATCACCGCGGTATTGCTGCCTCCCGGGATGCGGAAGGAGAGCTTTTCGAGCGCGGGGTCGAGGTGAGGTGCATAATGGATAGTGACGCCGGAGAAGACAATGTCGCCGGTGAAGGAGGGCCACCATGCGGGCGGGTTGACGACGCCGGGGGTCTCGGTTTCGAGGTCTAGGAGTTCGACGACGCGTTCTACGCTTGTAAAGTCCATTTCTAGGGTACCATAGAGTTTGCAGAGGAAATGGGTGTGGATGACGACTGTGGTGTGTTAGTAGAACGTCTATTTGGTTTCATAGGAAAGAGTGATTGCTTTACATTTGGAAGCTGCAATGAGGACGAAGGCGGTGAGACCCGGCGATATGCCCATGTAGACGGCTATGATCGTCATTGTAAGTGTTGAACAGGCAGATAAGGTGTCGAAGCGGTACATGAGCCAGGCTTGAAGGCTCCAGTAGAAGTGGTCGTTCTTTTGGAAGTTGTCGACCACTTCGATGACGCGCTCTTGAAAGCGGGATTGGGCACAGAATGCTGGAGTGTAATTAGCTTATGAAATAGGTCCTCGGGTTGGGAGTTAATTACCTCTGATCGTTGTCAAGCCTTCGACAAGAGTGCCAAAGTTTGACATTAAGGGGCTAAGAGACACCATCTGAGAGATGAGTTAGCAGTTGTGGAAGAGAGATATTGACTTAGCAGAGCTACTCACTTCTAGACGCCTCAAGCTTTGAGAAGTCGGTAAGAAGCGGCTGAAAATGTAGACGAAGGTAATGGTTAGAAGGAACCCGAAAACAATAAATGTGGGAGTGGAAGATGCAAAGACAATAAGTTGGGTAAACCACCCAATCAACTGCCAAGCTACCAGCGTAAAATGTATGCTCAAGTTGCTGTCTATGGTATTCATGTCAGATGTAAGCCGATTCATAAGTCGGCCAACAGGTGTTGTATCATAAAAGCGGAACGTTGCATGAGCGACTCTATCGACTGCCTCCGCGAATATAGTTTTGGCGGCTTGGTAGCCAACTCCAAACATCAGTAAGAACGTCCACCAGTAAAGAATGGATGTTACCGTGGTGAGCCAGAAAAACCAAATGAGCCAAGGGCGAATATTGACTGCGGGCGGGGGAAGACTATCGAAAAATCCAGAGGAAGTCTTGCGTTGCACTTCATTATAGCCTTCACCCCATGCTTTGATGAACCAGAGCATAGCAACGTCCCCAACGCGATATATCGCTACGACGAGAACTGCAAGGCTCCACCATGTGCGTGTTCCGGCCTTGATGTACCTCCAGTAGACACGAAGTTTGACACCTCCATGGGCTCTCTTTTCCTCTTCAATGAACTTGTCTGCAACAGCGGCGAGTTCGTCCTCTGGTTTCTTTTTGGCTTCGCCATCTTCGGTAGTTTCATTGCTGCGCGTGCTGTGAAGTACATTGTTGTTGCTGTCTTCGGATGGTTCATGAATCGTCGCCTTTCCTTTGTCAAGTTCTACCCATTGTCTCGCAAGGCCATAGCATAAGTCTGTCCGATGAGTGACAAGCAGTGTCGTCCTGTCTTCCAGTAGCGGCCCGGAGAGCAGTTTGCGAACGATGTATTCCGCTGTCTGGTGGTCCAGTGCAGACAAAGGGTCATCGAGAAATAGCATGCTTGATTTACTGTATACCGCTCTTGCCAGGGCCACCCGGGCTTTCTGACCTCCCGATAAGCCAATTCCGTTCTCACCAATATTTGACAGGTCGCCGTGTTTCAAGTTGGCCATGTCCGGGACCAAGGCACAGGCGTCCAGTGTTTGCCTATAACGTACTTCCTCATACGGGGACGCGAACAAGATATTGTCCCGAATACTCATGCTCTGTAGCCAAGGTGCCTGGGCGCAGTACCCGATGGTTTCGTCTGGGCGAATGAACTCTCCTTCAGTTTTGTCGAGTTCCCCCAGAAGAGCTTGTAGTAGAGCTGTTTTGCCAGCGGCAACTTCGCCATATACAACCGTCAGTCCGACAGGAAAGGTCAATGTAATGTTCTTAAGCACATTCTTAGATACTCCAGGCCATGCAAACGAGGCGTTTCGGAGCTCAAGTCGGGTGGTGGCGCTCGGTACAACTTCACTCTCCTCCTTGTCCGGCTCTTTCATAAATTCCTCAATCCGACCCATTGCCACATAGGCATTCAGCATAACTGTCACCAGGCCTGGGATAGCGCGAAGATACTCCTCCAAAAGGTTGAAGAGATCAATAGCCGGGAAAATAAGATCAACATAGAGTGGACGACCAGCCAAGGAAGTAAAAGCCCAAAATGCTACCGCCAGAAAAAGACCTGATCCATATCTCGTTATGAATTGAAGCGAGGTGAAGAATATTAATTGTATGATGCGAAGATTCAGCTCCTTTTGTCGAGCGTCCATGACTCCTTGCAGCCATGTGTCTTGCCAACCGTACCAACGGAGATGACGAATTGAATCGATGAATTGGGTCACCTTTTGTAGCTTGATGTCTGTCGCTACTCTCCGCTTCTTCTCCCAGTATATCATGCAACGAGAGATCAAGACATTAACGGCTTGGGCGGCCACAAGTGCAAGTATGCCAAGGAAGCAAGACCAGCCTAGTAGTCGCCAGATGAGGACCATTGCAAAAATGGCACCAAGCGGTTTTACCACGAAATCCGGGAAATCCCAGAATCTCCAAAATGTCAGTAAGGGCCGGGTCGAAGCTAGGGGTCTGACTTACCGCTGTGCAATTTCGTATGCATCGTTCCTATCAAAAACATTAGTCTAATGGGCTTAAGATTGTGCATAACCTATGAAATGTACTCACCGCATTAAGTTTAAAATCTTACCCGAGGACGCCCCTTCTTTGGTAGCTTGGCTGTCCTGGGCTGCGTTCTTAGACCTGAACGGTTCGACGACCACCTCATACACCCTTTTCAGAATGCTTTGAGGATAATTATACCATTTCTTGGACGACTGTACCGAGCTATTTACACGCTGGTCAGCAGGTTTGTGATCGTCTTTCGCCTTTGGTTGTTGTGTGGCGCCTATAATTTTCCGATTGAGGGTCTTTTCATACAACATTGTGATCATTTCACCTCTGGAGCGTTCGTAAGTCCGTCTACTATACCAAAGCTTGAAAACGCCGGCTTGAGCTGAAACTAAACGAAGTGCAAGCGATATGCAAGCATATGTGATTGTCGAGCTCCGTGGTGAGTTTGGATTCTCCATTGAAGCTAAGAGACGTTGAAGTAGTACTGGAGTCAAAAGTGCTGAAGTAGAATAAGCAAGCTAAATTGGTCTAAGGAAACGAAAGGACGTACTGGCTGTCAACTCAACGAGACCCAAGGATGTTGTGAACACTAAATCCATCCCATTCGCTTGGAGCAACCTTCGGGTTACGGAGCCTTGAAGATTTCGGAAAGCATTGTGAAGCCTCCTATGTTTAAACTCGTATGGTAAGTCCCATACGTCTTCGTCATTGATCTGTTTTTTAACTCCGACAGAGATTAACGAAGTCAGCCAAGACACACTCATATACTGCCATGGAGTTAAGTTGTCCTCAGGACTACGTAGGTTTGATGTGGGCGTGCCGTAAGGACGGCTTATATCGTCTTTTGGCAGCTGAGGATCTCTTAAGGGCATACGCAGAATTATGAGGATGCCGCATAGCGCTGAGACAAGTGCGAGAGCAAGTGGAGTGTCTTGGGCTTTGACAACTCTGTACGTGTGAGAAAGCACGACTAATTGTGATAATAAGAGGAAGACGAAAAGTACTAGCAAAGAGATCGGTGCAGTGCGTGGCCGTTCCACAAGTATAATTGCGACAGCAACACCCTAATAAGTTTGTCAGCGATCAACTCCAGAAGTGGGTGGATGTAGAGCGCATACCCAAGCCAGTGAGGGATAAGCTGCTACAATCTGACGCGAAGGAAAGAAGACGGTGACAGTCTGTGCAGCACAACCAATCAAAGATATTGACAGAAGTCCATAAGCCCAATAGGAAGGACGGCCGTTCTGACCTTCGTTGAGCTCATCTAGCCTCTGCTTTGACTCCTTGAGAAAAGGCTTTGTCCACCTCGGCCTATAGGGATCAAATAACCGTAGAGCATAAGTCATCAAAACACATGCTGCTATAACAGCAGGCAATACCGAAATGGCTGGTAGGAAGCAAGGCTGGAAACGAGCGTTGGTAGTGTCCTATCTGGCGTCAGTGCCAATTCCGATACCTCAAGATTCGGATGGAATACCCATATGGAGTGGCATTGAGAAATAGGTGGAATTGGATGAAATCCAACCAGAAACTGGTATTGTGAATTCATGGCTGTGTTATGACTGGGAGGCAACGCGGGATACCGTAAAAGCGCTACTTTTCTACCACAATACCAACCCAACAGCTTCTATCCGAGCTATATCATCGAGATGGCCATATAGTAACGACAGAGGGACATTGAAGAGAAATTTGAAAGATAATACGTTGGTTGCAGATTATGTTGGCTGCCTAACTGAGGAGACCGAAGGAAGGCGTTGAGGTAAGAAATAATGCTAGTCGCTCTTTGAGTCTAGGTTCGTAGATCCGAGCGGATAAACGCTTACATCAGATTTTGTATTGCCTCATTAAGGTTAATATATAACCGCTAGCCCTCTCGTCTGATGCTTAATACAACGCCCTTGTGAACATTCATCCTTTTATTCTAGCAATAACACACACTTTCTATAGCTACCAAATTGTCTGTAAGAATCCTCAGAATCTTTTCTTCAGGAATCTCACGAGATGAGAAGAACTTCTCTCCTATTATTAAAAACCTTTCTTCCTATCCGCACGCGTTCCTGTCGGCGTCGTTTCTCTGCGCAAACAATGGGCCGCTACCAGACCCGTTCTTGGTCCGATGTTACTTCTAAATAAATTCAAAATTTAGTAAACATCATATAATTCTAATGGAATAAACTGAAGACATGCGAGACATCGAAGCCAGAGTCCTATATCGAAAGTATCAGATCCGCGTCTCATAAAACAGAACTGAAACATCCAGCCTCGATTACATGCTGGGTTCAAGATATGGCTTTGTAACTAGTTTTCTGCATCTCCTGGTATAAAGTATCTTCTCTTTGCAGAAGGAGGAAAAGAGATATAAGCGCCTGGGTGTAACTGGCTTGCGGCACAGCAACTCCAGAGCACTGCCTCATGTCGTGGTTTGAGGCACTACTTCAAAGAAAAGTGGGATGGGAGTACGTGGGAGGTAGGTGAATAGATAGATATATACGTGCTGCAAGTATATATATGTGCTACTTGAGACGAGAAAGCAAACCCTTTGTCATCTCCTATTTCTTTTCTTCGCTCCATAATCAACCACAATGGACTGCATTAGCAAACGTTTCACTATAAAAAAAATCTTGTCTCTGCGTGTAAAAATCCGCCGCCTTCAGATCCAGTCTTCTGCGTCGCTTCTCACTCCAGCTCTGGCTCAGGCTACTGTAGCATTTTCTTCCTCTGTAAGCAGAAGAATTACAATTGGTAGGCCCGTCTTGTGAGGAGTAATTTCGACCATATTCTGGAGGTACTGGAATTACATGCGATACAAATCTTACCACTATTTTTCTGCGAGAAACATCGCGACTTGGAGGACCTTGGAGATTGGGTGCGGAAATAGAGAGATCGCGAACTTCCCTAAATTCAAGGAAACAAGCCTGCAATTGTCGCTGAAAGAGGGGGATTTATCTGAAGAAGTGCATCCATCTGGAGAAGAGGATTTATCAGAAGAAGGTTTATCTGAAGAAGCGGATCCATCTGGAAACACAGTCTCGTCTGCGGACGGTGCCAGCGAGGATCTATCATCATCAAAGATAGTGCCGCCTATTTTCACAGACCGAGCAACAATTACCGACCCAAAGAAGTCCACTATACAACCTCTACCTACGACCCCGACCCCCCATTCGGTAGCATTGAATCCCAGCGAAAAAGCCTTACTCAAACCATCTAAGTCCCCTGAAAAACCAAAGAGGGGTTCGGTAGACGACCCATTCGAAATATCTGACTCAGAAGACAACTTCTCATGCCAGACCTCCAATCGTCAGAGGCCTCGGATATAGCAGTCCCAAAGCGAGCCACTTCCAAACAACAAAAGGGATAAGAACTTCCGATTGAGAAACATCGCTGGAAACGTATCTCCCACACCCTTTCTGCCCTCAAGACCCCGCCCTCTGAATGTCACAAAAGCTCTTCAGCCTCCAAGGAAGGTCTGCGGGATCGGTAGCGTCGGACCAAAATCGTTAATTTCCAAAGTCAAGACGAACAACTACAACGTCGAAGCTTTCACCATCAAAAACAGACCGATTAGCCCTAGAAGTTGCAAGGGAACTCGGAAAAGATATCGTTATCCGGTCTTCCGACAAATCTCAATCCCTTCCTAGTACTGAAAGTCCTATACCCCAACTACTGATGAAACCTTGACACCTACTAACGAATCTTCCAGACCTCTCAATACAGGTACCGGAAACCTCTGGACGCAACATCACTCGACGACAGCCTCCAGCACGCCATTAGAACGAAACTGAGAGTTACCAAAACAGATTGTCACGACAATGGTCAAGATTCCGACTCCGACTCTGAAACCAAAAAGGGATCGTATACATCTTCCGCACCATCTCTCCCACTCTCCCCACTCTCCTAAAAATTGGCTTTACGACCCTAGAAGCCACTCATCGCCTCCGCCAAATCGAGCAGTCCTGTAATGTCCCGCTCTCTCTCGTATATCACTCTCTTCCGTTTCGATTCTGCCGACGAGCTGAACACCTCTCCCACATCGAACTCGCCCCCTTCTGCCGTCTCTACATCTGCCCCGGCTGCGGCCGCACACACAAAGAATGGTTCGAGGTACCCGAATCAGTGGTAAAGATCGTTCTTAAACGCTGGGTGAACTTCCTCCGGCAATCTACCTATTCCCCCACCGGCATCCTAAAGAAATACTGGAAGGAGAGACTAAATGGTATGAAGTCTCTTGCTGAAGATAAGAAGGTGGGAGAGCACCAGAGGACGTGGGAGAGGTGGGAGTTCGTGGAACTGCCGAGCGGGACTGTGAGATGGAGGAATAAGGTGGTACATATTAAACACCCGGTATGGGCAGTGATCTGGGGATTCAGATGAAAGGTATCGTGTGTGCTCGCTTGGGGGATGGTTTTGTGTATGGCGAGGCGGGAGGTTGTGTTTTGGGTATTTGCAGGGCATATGGGGTTGGCTTATGGGGAGTTGTGGTGTAGTATGCGACGGCGGGGGTAGAGGATATAAGACCTGGTGGGAGGAATAGACGAGTTGATTGGACTTGAGAGTGAATGAGACATATGGCCGGGGCAGCAACAACTCCCATGGTCAGCTCACCGCACACCATGGGTCGTTTGCTTCATTATAGACCATGTTATATATCTGAAAAGCAAGAATAGTTTTACTCAATGTCTAGACGCGAGAAAAAGTTGTCAGCAATGAACGGTTTGAAAATGGGAAATTCTTGCGGTTAGTAGAGGAGAACAGATTGGACTTGGGATTGAGGTAGTTAAGTTCCCTCATACTGCTTACTATGGGTTGCTTATACATATCGGATCAACCAAGGACTTATATGATGTATGGAAGATCAAATTAAGATCTTATTGAGAAGTTAGCCGTCCAATACGAGCTACCCAGTCGTCCTTTAACTTATCAGAGATTATGTTATTAAGAAAGGGAAGTAATAGGTGAAGGCGCGACGATTATGTAATGGGGAGTGAGATGAGGGAGCAAAGTGGGTAAGGAAAGGGGATACCAGGCCTCGGAAATAGCTGGGGAGCGCTTAGGTGACTGAAGGGGCAAGGCCCCAAAATACCAGTTCGTCGCCCAAGATACCGCATTCGTCCCCCCTAGGATACACCAAACAGAATGCCAGATGGTCCAAGAAAATGCTCACAGCTTGCTTATTCTTAAGCCGCTGGCTGAAATGCCCAACCCGTCCATCCTAGTGGGTTTTTACGGAATAGAAGTCCAGAAGATATGCCAGAGCATGAGTAATAGGGGAAGAAATGATGATACAATGCCTTCGAAGTGGAATGAAATCGGTATGTGGCCGAAATGGTTGAAAACATCGAAAACGTGGAAAGGGTCGAAATGTCTAGAAATAGTTGAAATGGTCGAAATGGTGAAAGTGGTGGGAGTAACCGAAATGGTTGAAGTGACCGGTGAGGTCGAAATGGCCCCAAGATACTGCATCAGCTGGATATTCCAGACCCATGACAAGCAGTTAGCCTTACGCCAAGCTGCTTGAAATCTTAACTAGTTTAGTTACGCATTAACTGATCGATTGCCCAGCAGTACCAGAGACGGGATTGACTTCATTCGTAAGTATATCACAGCTTACCACGAACCTGCCGATGGTGTTCTGGAACAGCTTGTCCTTCTTGTAGAGCAAGTCAAGGTCGGTCAGGATGCCGTCCCAGAAGGCGAGAGTAATGTGGATGGCCTTGAGGCAATCGACCACAATGTCGATGTGCGGTGACTTGTGGCAGGTGAGGCTACAGATGCGGCAAGTGAGTGCATTGGGTAGGACCGGCTGAACCAGAATATTAACGTTGTCGCGGTAAGTCAGGGCATGCCAGGCTCCAGACGGTACCATACCTTGAAGCATTTTCCGAAGTGTAGTGATGACGTTCATTCCATCCCATAGGGGGTCCTGGCGCTTCATCCAAAGGCTTGAGCAGCAGCTTCCTGTTGATCATTAGCCCTGATATGATGAGTTAGTAGGTAGACGGTAAATTATGTTGGGAACAGAGAAGTTGTCGCAGTAATAGAGGACGTCGTTGAGAAGTTGCGAGGAAGGGTTGTTGAGCGGAGAAAGGAAGAACGGAAGGGCAAGAAAGGGCGGGTTTATATCTTGGAGGCAGTCCCTCCTAAGGAACTCCGGGGGCGCTACTACGGCGGTAAGGACGAAGAATGTATAGAAATGAAACTCATCACCCACCGGGTGAATATTCTCTCCTTGCTTACCTAACATAGTGCCTCTCTTAGAATTACTACATGCGCGGGTACAGCTTTGACATTCACCTTCACATGACTTAGGTATGGCTTAGAGATCTATTTTCACAGGACCAGCGATGATGCACAATTGTGGCATTGGCATTGGCATGGCATTAGAAAAGCAGCTGTTGCTGCACACAGCACTTATGCAGCTGTGATAGCCTCAGTCTTCATAATTCAGGGTACAAGGTGCGGCACCTGGAATGGGCAGCTTGCAGAAAATTCAAGCACACCTCCATTCTTATGTATAAAGCACACCCTGGGTCACACCTCAACAACTAGCTGCTAATTGAACCTATGTCCATCTACAAAGCCGCGGGTCCATGGCGCTGATCTAAATGATCATAGTTGAGCTCAAATTCTCTCTGCATTCTGTTAGCGACTCTGGCGACAAAGTAAGGTCGACCAACATACCCTCTCTCTCCTCCAGTTTGTCACATCAAAGAAGAGATACCAGCCACGTTCCTCCTTCGGCGAGATCCTCACTGGTTGCGGTAGGTCTGGGTCCTTCATCATCCACTGCTGTAGCTTCATGTGCCATCTCCAGTCACGGTTGTATAGCTCAACCGCCGCCATCTCTTGCAGCATATCTCGCGGATACTGGTAGAAGATAGCTAGCAATGTTTCTGGGGAGAAACTGCTCATCTTGGACTGTAGTGGGGGCACATTCGTCACTGTGTAGGCGGCAGGGAGATGGAAATCCGGAGGGATGACTGGTCGTGCATTGGTTTCCACAAACGGCGAACCGAAAGTTGGGTGCAAAGGAGAGTTGCTACATTGTCAGTACGCTAAACGTTCAATCAAAAAGGAAGGGATTCTGCTTACTCTGGTCGACTTAGGTCGAGCCCTAAAACGGTGAGGTCTTGCCCGACGGCAAGGGAGGAATAATCCGGGCTCTCTAATGGTATCATGGCGAGCAAACCCGGCAGACCGTAACGCTCCGCCTCAGTCATGTCTGCCAATCTCTTGTGCTGTGGTCCAACATCTGGCGAGCCGATCGAATCAGCTCCGCCATTTGCTTCATATTGCCCGGGCTGTGGTCGTCCGATAGGGAGTTGGGGGGGTCCACCGCCTCCCCCTCTTAAAGGAAGCTGAGTATTCATAAAGGATATGTTGCCGAGTGTCTGTCCCGCCCGTGGATTGTCCTAGGCATATTAGATCTATTTAATTATTCACAATGGGGGCAACTATTCGCTCACATTTCTATCCACATCTTGTAAGCTGGCCGGAGTCCCACGCATGTTCTCGAAGGGCGTGCGTGCTACTAGTAATCAGTGCCATTCGGACTTTATATGATAAATGTCTTTACCTCCATTCGGATTCATACCTCTCTCGGTTACAGCTGGATTCATCGGCCGATCCTGCTGACCATCTGTAGGACTAGATAGTCCGTTGCGGGTTTGTCCTAGGCCGGGGAATGCATTCCCATTGGCATTGTTTCCATACGCCGCCGCATTTTGAATCATACCAGTCCTTTGGTCTGGCCCAACATCCCTGGCCGCTCCACCTAGGGGTGGAAACTCTTCAATGTTGGTCGTCTGCGGCTGCGGATTGCCTGATAACTGTCCAACACCAGCTTGTCCACCGAACCGATATTCATCACCACCGCCAGCAAATGGTGGTGGTGGCGGGCCGTTTCCGTCATCATGCGATTGATTCTGCAATTGCTGGGACTGCCCAGGGTGTCCTTGTGCGGGTGTTTGCCCTTGCGGTCTCTGTATCGTGGAATGCTGCGCTGATCGTATAGTTGGATTCGACCATATTTGGGCGGAAGTACTCTGCTGTGCTTGCGACGTTCCGGATAAGGATGGGAACTCTCTGCCATCGTCAATACTGAATCTCATTCCAAGTACTTGATAATCAAGAGATGGAGGCACAGCACGGGGACTATCCTTCCTTTTCTGATATTGTAGACGGGGGAACTCACTCAAGGTTAAGAGGCGTGTGAGGCTGCGAGTTTCCGATTTGCGCAAAGCTCGCCCGCGATTGCGCCGTTGCTAGGCCTGGTGCACCACCCATCGGTCCCGCAAGATTCCACTGTTGTTGTAAACCGGTACCTGGCACACACACACACAAATCAGTATCTTGCGCACTCAGGAAGACACAACTGCTGTCTTGAACGCCGTACCGAGTTTCCCACCATTCTGTAATCGACCGGAGCCTAACGGTGCGCCCCGAGTTGCGGTATTCTGCTGGTTTTGAAACATTCCAGGCGGTATCGATCGGAGTGATTGAGGAGCTGGTCCTATACAAAGATAAGTTAGTAATATGTCCAGGCTTAGGTTTGCAATATGCGACTATTCGGAAGTGAAGGGAGCCAGGATATCGTCAACGGAGCGATCCAGCGACAGGCTCGTGCGCCATTTGGGTACGATGAAAGTGCTATGTCCGTACAGAATCCCTTCGAGAGATGGTGTCGTAGAAAGGGTCAGAGAATTGATCGCATGCGAAGGTGACATCAAGTTGTACGGATGGGCTGGTGGCTCACAGAGCATCGAAGTGGAACGAACCTGACCGATTCATGGTGAACTCGCGTACAGACCTGTATGGAAGATAGTTTGAGCAGCTTCTGGGTGCTGAAAATCTAGTCGTAGTGTGTTGCTATCCGATTTCAAAAGTGGTATAACTTCTGCGCGGAGAAGAGTGAACTGAAGTCTTGACGAGCTGTGTAGAGTCGGAGGTGCACCGCTCATCAAAACACGCCTTTCCAGAGTAGGATTAGCGTAAGACTTACCATATATATCACGTGATCAACAATTCTTTATGTGAACACCAAGACGAAGAACTCTTTCTGAACAGATTGCGAAAGAGAATAAACGACTGGTTTTTTGCTAGGCCAAGCTCGACGACTACTTCAGAACTCCCCATAAAAATGCTCACTTAGTGGGCTCAAGGCTGATTAGGAATTTAACGTTCTTGGTAAGAATTGAACTCCCAGCTCCACCACACATATAAATGGATAAATAATAAGACCATGCAACTACTATACTCCAAGGTCTGAGGACGGTCTGCCCTTTCACTACCTCAGACCTGAGAAACTGTTTCTACTCATGTCGATGCTGAAGCGGTGGGATGATTAATAGCAAAAGACTCTCTTTCCCATGGTCTACTATCGTAATCGTAATGATCGAGAATGACTCATTGTTGCTCAAGCTACATCCCCTGGCCATCCCCTGGCCATCCTCTGGCCATCTTACATGGGGGTGTATCTCTACAGCAAGAAAAAGCGATGTGATGTTCCGGGGTTGTAGTTGAATACATTTCGACTCATAATGTAGGGAAGTCTTTCCATGGATGAATTGGGGAAGGTTCAGTCTCAAGCATGATCTGTAAGAACATCAGGAAGAATAGTCGTGCTAGGTACCAGGAACACAATCAATCTCGACTCATAATGAGAGAACATGGGTGATTCTATGTTGTGTAAAATCTTGTAGTATAACAGAGCGGAACTCACAATAGTAGAATGAAATGAGCACTTGAGTGAAAACGATTTTACCGTCCACCTCTAAGCTTCCGGACGACAATGAGAGTTTGTAGTGAGTATCATTCTTATACACCCTCCATCCCAAAACATGATGTACAATCCTTTGCCGAAGTGACTGCGCTACTAAAGCCGCCAGTGATCACTCAGTTTCCGACATCGTCTGAAAATGAAATTATCCCCTGAAATTATCCACCTGAAAGATTCGAACCAGCTAACAGAACTCGTGGCTTTAAGGTTCGGTCGCCTTAAGATCGAAGCAGACGGCGTAGGGTTTCGACCTCACCTTCGAGCCGAGCGACACGGACTTTAAGGGCGTCCCTTTCAGACTGGGTTTCCTTGAGCTCAGATTCCAGATGGTTCATCTGATCAACACGTTTCTGCCGATATCGACGAGCAGCAAGGGTGTTTTGCTTGCGCTTCTCGACACGTGAAGAGTCATTGGATTTGCTGGTGTGGGCGGACGCGGACCGCTTAGGGGCATTAGAGACAAGAGATTTCTCCGAGCTGGATGTCCCAGCACACATTTCGGGACTTCCAGAGATATTCTGGCCATTTTGATTATGATCTTAAGTGGACGGTTAGCAAAGCGATATATAGGACCGGTTTCGATCATACCTTGATCAGAGGCGTTGAACAAGCTTGAGTAATCGATATTCTCCGAATAGACGGCATTTATATGTTGCCTATTCCGCATCGCAGGAGTCGTATCGTGTGAATGTAATAAGGAAGGGTCCGACCCAGAATCTGGTTGCATCTCTTGCCCAAGCGGGAAATCAAAAGAAGAATTAGGGAAAGAATTGAAATCACAAGGATGTAAAGTAGAAAAGGTTCTCCAGTCCGCAGTCTCCATAAAAGGTGTGCAGGTAGGATTAAGAGAAGCGCTCGTTGTGAGGGTCGCTGTCGTTGTCGTCGAAGATGATGTAGAAGTTGATAACGGAAACAAGCCATCTACGTGAAGAGACCCAGTAAAACCTGGTGTCAAATCAGAGAAATGGTTAGTATCCGAACCTCCAAGGTGGCTTATAGGGTACACCGAGTCTTCGCGGAGAGACGAAGAGTTGTAGCAGCTGGCTGGGAACTGGACGCATTGTTGTGATTGAGAAACGCATGACTGTATTGTATTGTACGGGCTACCCGACCCGTTGGGATGAACTAGGAAATCTTCAGGTAAGATGATGAGCAGCAGTCCCTCTGCCGCTATTCAGAGGGAGGTGAGAAAGTTGGTGAAGACTCCGGGGAGAGCGGCGTTGCGGTCGCTTTATATGAATCATACCATGACAGTTCAGCTGCCAAGACATATCATGCGCGTCGGAACTCGTCGGCCCGACAGAATTCCTTGAGGTTTACCCATCGCGACCTCAGCAGCGCATCCATCGACGTGAAGTCCGGTGACGACGAATATCCATATACACGGCCTGAAAATGGCCCCAATTATGATGTCCCGATTACTCCCGCGCAATTGCCCTTCAATACAATCTGAGGTCTTCGCCTTCCTTGCTCCCGCCGTTCAATCTACCAAAGTCGCTCCCCATGTCTCGGTAGCTCGTTTTTCGACATCTCCAGCATTATGGAAAAGGGATAACAACCGCAACCGTGGAGTATCAGCTGTGAGGCGTACTGGGCCGCGCCCACGTCAGACCTTGTCTGTGAAGAAGGCGCAATTGCCCGTACCGGTTATGGACCCTAAGGCAAAGTCCGCCATTGAGGGTGACGAAGACCATGGTCTCTGGGGGTTCTTCAATAAGGACAAGAAGTTGCTGTCCACTCCGGAAGAGGAGCTGGCTCACGGTAGGAGTATACTTTTATTGTGAGCCAAACAAAGACTAAATGTCAGTGTAGGACGGGCCTGGACGACCGAAGAGCTAAGGCAAAAGTCATGGGACGATCTACACACGCTTTGGTGGGTTTGCACGAAGGAGCGCAACCGTATTGCAACAGAGATGGTGGAACGAAACCGTTTGAGTTTGCAGTATGGCAACCAGGAAGCTGAGAATAGGCTCAAATCGGTACGACACCCCTTTCTTTCGGATATGCAACCAAAAAGAGGACAAGAATTCAGAAATGGAGAGAGGAATCTCGTAGTTTTTCCGAGTATGGCTGACATCTACTCCAGGTCAAGGGAACCCAGCGAGCTATTATGCAGACTCTGACCGAGCGATGGTATGCATGGGAAGAAGCCCGGAAGGTTGCAAGCACCGACAAGGAAGTTGATCTTTCTGGTGAAGGTCCTGCATATACACCCAATGTGCTCTCGGTCAGTATTTTCGTCCACTATTGAGACCGCACCCTAACACGTCATAGGAGGATGACTACTTTGAGCCAGAACGCGATGAGACTGGTCCGGAATCCGACAAATTTGAAGATGCACATATTACAGCAGGCAAAGACCTGCCGAAGGAGAACTTCTTCGATACAAAGGCAGAGCCTGCCACTACAAAAGAGAAGCTCGCGGAGAAGGTGAAGCGTGTTCTGTGGAACAAATAATTGTACAACCAATGACAGTGTCGAGTATGTATTTCTATGCAGGTAACAGAAGAACACTCTGTTTTAGGAGGATTGTAGGTAGGTGTGGACTGTACGATATGGAACTACGCTTGGTCATAGGCCCATTTTATCATTAAGGAGCCATTCCGTTTCAGCATAGATCAGGAAGTGTGGACTTCTCGTAATGCTGATCGACATTAAGGCTTGTATAGGGCTCGAGAGAATATGCTTAAGGAAAATGGACTCTACGATATCAGAAGTATATTTCCTAGAATATGTGATAGAACGTATTTTGTGGTGGCCTACTTATTTACACATAAGGGGGTTAAACTCACGAATTTATCTCCGCCGAGCTCATGCATGACCAGGGGCTCTCCAAGATGGCGTAGCGAGCCGAGCTGGGGTTTGAAAGGAGCTATCGAACCCCCACATCTGCTCCAACCTACACCGCAACGCTCCAGACGACTCCTTAACCCAACTCCACATACTCCTCTAGGGCTTTCTCTACTGAACTTATTACTTAAATTTCTGTTATTACACCTTCACTCTAATCAGTATGGATGAAATCGCACCAGAGTACGACGTCGTGGTCCTCGGAACAGGTACGCCTTACCCCGCCAAAGAGCAAGGCGACAATAAGCTAATGCGGCAGTCCAGGCCTCACCGAATGTGTACTTTCGGGGTAATTTATTCTCGCTACTGGAAACCAAAGACACTGCTCATATTTCATTCAGAGTGCTCAGCGTCAAGGGAAACAAGGTCCTACACATTGACCGCAATGATCACTACGGAGGGTAGGTCGTTCAGTCCCCTTTCAGGAAACCATTACTAAAATCTTGCAGCGAGGCCGCATCGATCAATATCGAAGCGGTAGGTTACAATCGAATCCCACTCGAGCCCAAAAGCTTACTTTCATAGCTCTTCAAAAAGTACGGCAATGTGACTGGGGAACCGTGGAAGAAATATGGGCGTGTGAATGACTGGAACATTGACCTCGTCCCTAAGCTCCTCATGTCGAACGGCGAGTTGACGAACATCCTGGTTTCTACCGACGTTACAAGATACTTGGAGTTCAAGCAAATTGCCGGAAGCTACGTACAACAGGGCAGCGGCCCGAAAGCAACAGTTGCAAAGGTCCCTTCAGATGCGTCGGAGGCTTTGAGGTCTCCCCTGATGGGCCTCTTTGAGAAGCGCAGAGCTAGGAACTTCTTGGAGTGGGTTGGTTCATTTAAGATTGAAGACCCAGCAACACACAAAGGTAGGTGCTTTGCTAGTAGGTTTTGGATAGGTGCTAACTCCACAGGTAGGACTGGACGTGGCTGGTTGCACGATGAAGGATGTCTACGATAAGTTCGGCTTGGAAGCAACCACTCGCGACTTTATCGGTCATTCAATGGCCCTTTATCCAACCGACGACTACATCAACCAAAAAGGCATGGCTAATGACGCAATCTCCCGAATCCGCCTCTATGTCAACTCCATGGCCAGATATGGAAAGTCACCATACATCTACCCACTTTATGGTCTGGGAGAACTTCCCCAAGGATTTGCCCGTCTGTCTGCTATTTATGGCGGAACTTACATGCTCAACACCGACGTGGATGAGTTCTTGTACGATGGCGCAAAGGTGTGCGGAATCAAGGCCACCATGAAAGAGAAGGGTGACGACGGCCCCGGCATGAAGTTTGAGACCAAATGCAAGAAGATCATTGCGGATCCGTCCTACTTCCCTGGCAAAGTGCGAGTCACTGGCCATCTCCTCAAGGCAATCTGCATCTTGAACCACCCGGTTCCCAACACCGATAATAGCGATTCCCTTCAGCTCATTATTCCCCAGTCTCAGGTCGGACGGAAACATGATATTTACGTTGCGGTTGTTTCCTCGGCTCACAATGTATGTCCAAAGGGTTACTACATCGCTATCGTGTCTACCATTGCCGAGGGTGACAGCAACCATCACATGGAACTTCAGCCCGGCCTTGATCGCCTCGGACGCATTGAGGAACAATTCATGGGCGCGCCAATTCCGCTGTACGAGCCGCTGGAGAGCGGGGTGAATGACAACATCTTCATCTCCAAGAGCTACGACGCTACCAGCCACTTCGAGACCACAACAGATGATATCAAGGATATCTACAGGCGAGCAGAGGGGCAGGACTTGGTTGTGGAAGGGCTCCGGGAAGGCCAGAACTTGGTGGCCGAGGAGTAGATATCTTCATCTCTTGAAATGGTCGGAAAGGTAGTATATTCCAAATTGGTACAGAAGTGCGATATGGGACAACTAGTATTGGAAGATGCACATAACAAGAGGCAGTGAGCTAAACGAATGAGCTTTAGGATGCTCTAACATTCTTTCGAGTACTATGTTTCTGATTATGGTGCTGCCGTTTTACATGCATGTATGCCATTGTGAGAGTTCCTTAGATGGCTCAAATATGGACATATCCGGCCTCTGGAATAAATAGAAGCAAAGTACTCTAAAACCATAGCTTCTGGTATATTCGTATAATAGAGTTTGCGAATAAAAATTTTAGGTAGTAAGTGCACGAAATTCAAGTCCATATAGGGTACTCGTAGGTGATTGGTGACGTGAAGTTTAGTCTTGGCAGGAGCACCTCCGACCTGCCCGCGCTGTTTATGCAAACACCAGAGGAGAACCATCTTTTGTATCCAAACCCCTTATTTTCTCGTCTCAGAGAGACATCCGTTCCTTTGTATCTTCCATCATGGCGCGACTCGGGCGGCTTGGGTTTCTCTCCATCGCCGTCGTGTTCCATGTCATTTACATTTACAGGTGTGTATGCTCCTAACTGAAAAAAACTGGCCCGCATACTAAGGGTGTACAGCATTTTCTCGATTTATTTCGTCAGCCCGGTTGTTCATGGCATGCGAGAACATCATGTGCCGGGGAAAGAAGCTCCTGCTACACGATTGGTTTTATTCGTGGGTCCGTATATGCGGAGCGGACTTGAAGAAACACATTTCTGAATTATATGCATAGGAGATGGCCTCCGAGCCGATAAAGCCTTCCAGTCGTTTCCAGATCCGTCACCTTCAGACGATAGTTTAGAATCTGCAAAGAAACCCCGTCCGCTAGCCCCTTTCCTGCGATCCCGCGTTTTAGATCATGGCACATTCGGTGTGTCTCATACCCGGGTGCCCACAGAGTCTCGACCCGGACATGTAGCGCTTATTGCTGGATTATATGAGGATGTGTCCGCGGTCACAACAGGATGGAAGTTGAACCCTGTCAACTTCGACAGCGTTTTCAATCGCAGCCGGCATACATGGAGTTGGGGAAGTCCAGATATTCTGCCTATGTTTGAGAAGGGCGCGGTTCCTGGGAGAGTGGATGCGGATACCTATGACCCGGAGTTTGAGGATTTCTCGAAGTCCGCTGTGGAGTTGGATATCTGGGTCTTTGACAAGGTTAAGAAATTGTTCAAGGATGCAAAGACTAATGCAACCCTGGATACGGAATTGCGGCAGGAAAAGAACGTTTTCTTCCTCCATCTTCTGGGTCTGGATACTACTGGGCACTCGTTTCGGCCGTACTCCAAGGAGTATTTGAATAATATCAAGGTTGTGGATAAGGGTGTGCAGGAGATTACGGAGCTGCTCGAAGAGTTTTATGGGGATGGGAAGACGGCTTTCGTTTTTACTGCCGACCATGGAATGAGCGATTGGGGAAGCCATGGCGATGGACATCCGGACAATACTAGGACACCGCTTATTGCGTGGGGATCTGGTGTGGCGCGGCCCCTCATCAGCGCAACTGGAAAGGCTGAAGGACATGAAGACAGGTTCTCTTATGACTGGGGGCTGAATCATGTCCAACGAAATGATGTTGCGCAGGCAGATGTTGCAGCTTTGATGGCCTATCTCGTTGGAATAGCTTTCCCAGTTAACTCTGTTGGCGAGCTTCCCCTGGCGTACCTGGATGCTACTCCAAAGGCAAAGGCCGAAGCATTGCTCACCAATGCGAAAGAGATTCTCGAGATGTACTATGTCAAAGAGGACCAAAAGAAATCCACGGAGCTGCGTTATAAGCCGTTCCCCGGACTAGGGGATGATGAACACTCGGTAGAGCATCGGATTGCTCTGATTCAAGAATCAATCGACAGCGGAAATGCAGATAAGGCGATTCAACAATGTCACGAGCTTATAAAACTCGGCCTAGAGGGCTTGAGATATCTCCAAACCTACGATTGGCTCTTCCTTCAGACTTTGGTGACCGCTGGATACTTAGGATTCATTGCATTTGCGATCACGACTGTTATCGACCTTCACGTTTTGCATGGTCAGACAGAGACTCTCCGTACTGTGGCGAGTATGATCGCATTTTCTTCGGTCCTTGTTGCGTTATACTCCGTGCTCTTCATTCAACAGTCTCCCTGGATCTACTACGCTTATGCTTTTTTCCCTGTTATATTCTGGGAAGAGGTGTTTGCACGGAGAGCTGCGCTTGTGAAGGGAAAAGACGTCCTATTCCGGCATATATCATCTTCGTGGGATGTCTTTAAGCTGGTCCTTGGTGCTCTTGCATTTGTTGGGCTGGTGGAGGCATTGGTAGGATACTTATTTTCATTTATTTAATCCTATACTAACCAGCCACCAGGTACAAAGTTACTTCCGAAGAGAAATCTTCACATTTTGTTATCTCATCGCCTCTTTCTGGCCAGCTCTCTACGGGATGGACTTTATCAGAGAAAACGTCCTACTTAGTGTCATGTGGGCAACATCTTGTAATCTGATGAGTATATTTACGCTTTTGCCAGCTAATAAGACGGAGGATCTTGGTCTCATGTGAGTATCTCTTCCCTAGTGTTGGTGGATACCGGCATTGACTTTGAGGTGGCAGAATGCTGGGAGGCTTTTCAATGCTCGCTGTTGGCATTGGGTATCTTATTTATGAGAAGAGCATTCTTGTTGATTCGAAGACGTCAAATGATTCGCTCTCACCGGCTCAGGATTGGGTGTCGCGGGTTATTATGGGCAGCCAGGTATGTCTTTCCTTCAAATAGATTAAGGGAAACTACTGATCGTTCCAAGGTTGGGCTCATTGCCCTTGCAATGGTAGTAACCAAGTCGGCTATCTGGTACATCCAAGCTAGAGAGGGCCTTCCGCTAGGCACGCAGACCGTAGGATGGATCACTCTTGGTAAGAAAGACCGTCAATCTGAATATGGAGTGTGCTAACATGACACAGTTGCTTCATTGACTGTGCCATTCCTGCACGGGCTGCGCCCCAATAACCACTACATCCATCGTCTTATGGTCATATTCCTCGCATTCGCCCCATCCTTTATCATCCTCACCATTTCCTACGAAGGCCTCTTCTATTTTGCTTTCTGCATGTGCCTCTTCAGCTGGGTGCGCCTCGAACACCACATCTACCAGCACAACGCCTCGCAGACCACCGCCAATCCAAGCCCGGAAACCTCTAGCAATGGCTCTGCCCCAGCTCCACCTTCATCCCAGAAGAAAGGCGAATACCGCGCCCTCACCCTCGCCGACGCCCGCATTGCCCTTTTCTTCCTCTTCCTCCTCCAATCTGGCTTCTTTAGCACCGGCAACATCGCCTCCATCTCGTCCTTCTCGCTCGACGCCGTCTATCGGCTCCTTCCCGTCTTCGACCCCTTTTCCCAGGGTGCCTTGCTGCTCCTCAAACTCATGATTCCCTTCGCTGTCATGAGCGCGAATCTTGGGATATTAAACAAGAGACTGGGTGTGGCGCCCAGCGCGGTGTTTATGATCGTGGTGGCTGTGGGTGATGTTATGACATTGAACTTTTTCTATTTGGTGCGGGATGAGGGGAGTTGGTTGGAGATTGGGAGTACCATTAGTCATTTTGTCATTGCGAGTTTGTTGGGGGTTTTTGTGGCCGGGTTGGAGTTTGGAAGTGAGGTTATTGTTCGGGGGGTTGAGTTTGGGGGTGAGGACGGGATAGGGAAGAAAGCTGTGGTTGGGGGAGAGAATGATGTGGTGGAGAAGGTGGAAAATGGGAATGTTAATGGGAAGGCTAAAGTGGCCTGATAGGTATATGTATAGTTGATGACCTCTGATTTAAGGGGAGGTAAATAATGACGCTGATAGCTGATCTATGCTTCCTTTGCTTTTCTGTTCTACAATTCCGCGATCTAGGCAGGTAAGAATAAAAAGGGGTAATTACATTCTCACAGTAAGACCAACTTAGAGCCTTAACGGCTTAAATCAATCTAAAGGATGTAGTTCGAAGTAATGGTTATAAGTACGGTGTAGAATTGTAGAGCGACCGGAGTATGAATCTTATAGAATAGAGAGATTGACTTAGCAAGGAGGGCTATGACCTCTGTTTGCTTTTTTTTCCTTTTCCATCTCGTGTATGTTTTTATATTATTGTCTTCCTTTGCTCTCCATCTTTAGCGTCTTGTCTTCTTATATACAAGAGAGTTTTCTTTTACTGATTTCCTTCTTAATCTCCGTAGTTTTAATCGTAATTTATTATTTTATTACCTATTCGTTTGGAAGTCGTTGATTTTCTTGTATATAGGCTTTTATTTTTCTCCTGAGCATCTCTCTCGCAGTCTTTAACGTCTTATGCCCTCCCTAGCTCTGATACCTTTCTTTCCGTCCTTACCTTTATCTTTCCCTTCCACACTTAGTCTAACTAACACTAAAAAGATTCATCTAAACTCCACCATAGTCATAACCTTCATTCACTTCACTCTATCGCCCCGATCCTGCTCGAGCAGCTCTGTGTGCAACGATGTCGCAGAATATGAAGGGGAGAGGTGTGCAAATTCGTGGGGCTCGGTGTCGGAGTGAGACGTCTTAAAGCACGGTATGTAGCTCCTCTCGCTCGACAGCAGTGAAGTACCCTTAAGACTTAGTGAAAGGGCCCTCTTGTAGCCCTCTGGCGTGTTCTAGAAGGGCTGGTTTCTGGATTATTGCCATAAACTGCGCCAATTATTGTTTCATTCCATTGTAGTCCCATCCTTGCGTGCCACTGCCAGCGTGCGCTTGATCCCTCTTGAATTCAGTTGCCATGCTGGTTGACAGACCTGCGGATAAGAAACGTCACTAGGAACCGAGTAGTTTCCACCGAGTAAATATTTCAGAAATCAAGCAAGTATAATTTGAGCCTTTCTTGTGCCGGTAAAGATTATGATGACAGGTTAGTAGGTGGTGCTGAGGCGTTGTGTTGATTTTTCTATGGAGTGCCTGTCAGGAAGTCTTCGATACGAGCGCCAACCTCTACATAGTATTCTGGCCAAGAACAAGCTAGGAAAATACAACCATTTTCTAGCCATTATCTACCTAAACTGCTACATTAAGTGTATCTAACCGCACAGAGAAGTGAGAAAGAATTCATTTGTCTTCCCTTCCGCTTAACAACTATCTGATCCAAAGCTCTGAAGGGCCTGTAAACACTGAAAGGACTTCTTATTTGGTTTTGCTGGTGCCGGTAGTGAGGGGGTAGTACCACCTAGCATAATATAGTAAGGATGTTTCGGCTTTTAAGGTCTGTTCGGCTCGCACTGATGAGGAGAATGTATGGGGACATCCTTGGCTTTTATTTTTGTCATTTAATTAGAGATATCAAAGACATCAAAGGGGCCCGAATATAATAAAGAAGAGGTAAGGAAGAATAATGTAGACAGTTCCGCCTTATATACAGTAGTTATCTCTAATTTACCGAAATGCACCTTCACCATACCACCTATTCTCCTCTTCTAATCATCTGAACCCCCTTTCCTACACCTAAGACCTCCCTCCTTTCCCTCTCTAAGCAAAAAAAAATTCACCACAGGTTAGAAAATGCTCTCTAAACTATTAAAAGAATATTCAAGGTGTAAAAATAGAGCAGAAAAAAATATTCAGTTTTCCGTTGCGGGGAATTGAACCCCGGCCTTGTCGGTGAGAGCGACAAATCCTAGCCACTAGACCACAACGGATGAGATTTGTGAACCATATGTCACATGATTGATGAATAAATTTTGAGCAACAATATTTATATAGACATATTAAAGGCTGTGGAGGAGGGGTTTAGCGAGAGTTTAGGAAACTTTCGGGAAGGATGGGATGTTCGGATAGTTCTGTGTCGGGGCCTAAGTACTGTGTGTATTGATATAGAATTCTATTCGACTTATTCAAGATGCCTCTGTTACGTCATTCATCTAACCCTCATGCTTTGCTCCAAACTGTCAATCATCTTGCAGCTGCCCCGGTGATCAAGCGTCATTCTGTGCCCCACTACACTACCCCTCGCGCCCCTCCATCTCTCTCCCGTCCCTCGAAGTTTCCCCTCCTAACAAAACCAAAAAACACCATCTGCGATCTCTATCACCACCCTCGAACAACCTTACACATATCTCCCTTTACTCAACTTCCACAAAGCAAACATAAGTCTCAACAAAAATGGCACGCACCGGCGCATACGCAGAGGCCTACGACAAGGTCCGCAACCTTGCTGCGAAGCCCTCGAATAACGAGATGTTGGATGTACGTCGCTTCCCTATCCATACCCATCCTCCTAATACCCTCCATACCATTGCCTTACAAATCTCCCTGTAAAGGGCACACTGCATATGTAATACTATGCTAGCTCGCAACACAACACTTCAGAGAGTTGGGAATTGGAAATGGAGAACAACCCCGATTGGGAGAAGAGATGACAGATGAGAGGCTAATATGTGTTTGATTTAGTTGTATGGCTACGCCAAAATCGCCGACGGCGAGAAGTTCGAAGACGCGAAGAAGCCTGGCATGATGGACCTCCCCGTACGTCCTCCCCTTTTCCCCCTTATTGACCTTTCACCTCCCTCTACCCACCCCAACCCCTAAACCCATACTCATGTTGTTACAACTGTCACTCGTTAAACATGTATATCATTTGGGTTAAGATAATTCGCTAATCTCTAGTTGGTATATTAGGGCAAGGCCAAGTTCAACCGCTGGCAAAAGTTCCACGACGAGAACCTCAGCGCTGCGGATGCGCAGAAGAAGTATGTCGAGGCTGTGGATGCACTCGTCGCCAAGTACGGCCTTAAGCAGTAGATGGAATACCTGGCCTAGGAGGGTTGGCAAGCAATACCATTCGGAGGTTTCATATGTGATTAAGAAAGCTGATAGGCGAGTACCAAGATGTAGCAATGGACGACATATCTTATTTAACTCGAATGCGTTGAGAGGCTCAGTCCAATCTAATTTGTTCTTGGAGATAAAAGCCTCGGTATAGATGTTGTAATGTGTCTTTTTTACTCGTATAGAAGCTAGCCCCATCGCTTGAAAGACCAGTTCTTCCCTGGGATGCAGAGCTGACGACTCGGAAATTTGATTAAGAGTTCATTTCCAAACCACACCTCTCCAGTCCGGCTCTTCATGGACCATAGTCGCACACCAAGGATCCTCGTTATCCTGGTACGGAACCAAAGGGAGGTCATAGGGCATTCGGAATCCTACAATCGCCCTCTTTTTGGCGTTCTCCTGTTTCGTACCGCTTTCTCCCCGCGTACTCACGCTCTTTTCATCATCATCATCATCATCATCATCATCATCATCGGGCATATCCTTCCCAAACACCGGAACCATAACCGCTTCCTCGTCTCGTTCTTTATACAGCTCAGGCCAAACGACAACGCCAATCTCATAACTAGAAACCCGCACTTCGCCATCTTTCTCAAGAGCGCCCCAAGCCTGAGTAGACAAGTTCGCAGATGTCACCATTGCCCAGTCAATCTTCTCCCTCGAGGCATCGCTAAAGCGAATGTACGTTTTAATATGCGGCGCCGCGCGATTACGTTCTGCCCTTCTTCGGTTTGGTGTGTCGTTCATCCAGTGACAGAACAGCGGCCGAAGGTAAGCAAGCTGTTTTTGCTGGGCAGCGGACTGGATTTTCGTGTGGATTGAGCCGCCTGAATTATATCCGTCTAGCGAGACGCGAATCTCTGATGGCGTAGGAAAGATTATGTTGAACGTGGGACTTGATGTCTTTGCCTCTCGATTTGCAAAGAACGTTGTAGGAGTGCGCGCCGTGGATGAGGTTGCCGATTTAGACAAGGTAGATTGAAACTGCTGAATCCACCTTGGGTATTGGCCAAGTGTTGCAATCGATGAGATCTGCATCACGATATTTGATGGTGAAGCACTGTCCCCTGGGGAGATAGGGATAGTACTCAGTACCTCACCCAACCCTAGCCAGCCAAAGGAAGTTTGATGAGAAGGCTTTCGGCCCTTGATCTTCTGACGTGATGGTGTACTGGTGATCAAAGCAGCTCGTACGCTTGAGAAGTCGTAATTTACAAGTTGCTTTGTCAGGTCACTGAGACGGTTCCCGTAAGCATTGAGATAATATAGGAGATCGACTTTGAAGCGTTCCCCGCTTCCTATTGGATATGCCGCTGGCTCCCCTAGAAGGGTCTCGTGACTACCCTGGGATCCCTCTAGAAAGAGCTGCCCACTCTCCTTTGTACTTGCAGGAATGAGGCTTTGAAGTGGGAGGAGTGGCGAACGCCACATTGCTTGTGTCATATTTTGCCAGTCCCTAGGGATCATGTTTGCCGTATGGATAATTACTTGAGCGGTATCGTCATGACGGATTAATATCATCATTTTGGAGTGGTGCGTACCGAAGGCTTCCGGTATGTAAGCTGTGATGAGCTTGACATTAGGGTAGGCAGCGGATAGCTCTTCAAGTTCTATTCTATTCGAATCTTCCCTCTTCCACGAGCCATGGACCACTCTGACCTGGACGAGGTGTCTAGTATCGGGGTCGAGAGCGCTCATAAGGAAATCAAGGTGAAAGAGGTAGTTGAACTGCCAGCATTCCTTGATCATAGGATCACAAAGTATATCTTTCAGCTTGATAGCATCGATGTTCTGCGTAGTACTGAGATCCTTAACCCAGGTAAGTTGTACCGGGGAAGATACATAACGTGCATCTCTCGTCGCAAATTCTGACATCGTATTAATGTTCCCTTCGAATGGTAGTGTGCTCTCCTGTGAATGTATTGTGCTCTCCTGTGAATGTATTGTGCTCTCCTGTGAATGTATTGTGCTCTTCTGTAAAAGTATTGGAATATGCTTAGAAGACGAAGGCGAAGATGTAGAAGGGGACGAAGGCAACCGCATAACAGACGCTCTCCTCCTAGAAAGCGGAGGACTTATCGCTCGCCCCAAAGAAGCACTAATGCGCTCCCTCCTAACCACAGTCTCCTTCTCCGCCGTGACAATACTTTCACTCTTCGGTTCAACATCTAGTCTCCGTCTTTTGGCAGGCAAGCCCTCTTCTGATATGTTTGACGCCATAACGAGAAGGGAACTGCAGAACAAGAATGAAAAGCAGAGGTGCCTTTCAAAAGGCAATTGTTCAGAGCGTGTAAGGCTGAAGGAAGCCTAGAATTGCGCTCTGAAGGTTGAAGTTGAGGTTGAGGTTGAGGTCATGGCTGCCTTACTAAGCGATATTTTGTTATGGCAATCATGACCCAACCGGATCGAACCGGCACGTGACTTGACGCTCGTCCCTGGGCCTTGTTGGTAAGCAGTTTATCAAACCGTCCCTTCTATAGAAATGCCTCTTCAGTCTTTAATTCATTTCATTGTAGATGAGCCTACCTTTGGTATTGCGGAGCTTAGGTTCAGATCAAGGTCTACTGCTCGGAAAGGGCTCATAGTTGGTTCACATCACATAACATATAGGTAGTGAAGAAGATATTTAAAATGGAGATCCTTTTCATGATTCTTCGTGTTCTAATCTTAACGTTTCAGAGGCAAACAAGCTAGCACTGCCATTATTCCTTCCATGCAACACTCAACCACGGAGGTCATCGTAGGAAATGATAGGAGAGGACCTACTGCCACCAAGTAGTGATAAATCCCAAACGCCAAATACGCTCAAAGCAACGGGTCAAAGGAAATGGGATGAGCCAGTCAGCCCCTTCATGCCGCGCTGGCAGTCGCCATAGGTTGTTCAACCTTGGTGATCTGGTTTCCAGCTCGGATGATTGGGTTGCCTTGGTCATCCTTGACGTAAACGACATCCTTGTTTTCCCGCTGGGCACGCTTCCAGATCTCAACTTCACAACCGCCACGGATGACACCTACTCTCATAGTAGAGAGTAAATTGTGAGCTGCGTTGGAATGGAAGTACACGCCGCCGTTGAACATTGCAGTAGCGTCCTTGCCCAGTCCGCTCTTAATGAGAGCTTTGCCACCAGGATGCTCGTCGATGAAATCAGACACATCGTGGACAACGCCAGCGACTGCAACCAGACCACGGCCTTGATTGACCTGCTCGACATAGTCGTCCCACTCGATGACGGGAAGCTGATCGAGAGGAACACCCCAGTCGAGCTTGGCACGCTTCTGGTCAAGCTTCTTCTGCTGCTGTTGAACACGGCCCTTCTCGATTTCGTTGGAGCGGAACTGCTTCAGGTCATAGGCAAGGCCAAGCTTGCTCCAGAGCCAAATGCACCACTTGGTGGGGTCATACTGGTGCCATTGGATGGCATTGCGGTAGTCCGAAGGGAATTCGTGGTGGAAGTTGTGGTAACCTTCTCCCAGAGTAACGAGAGCGGTGATGACGTGATCCCTGGGGCTGTTGCGGTCATCGAAAGGCTGGTCACCGAGCCAGTGGGCAAGGGAGTTGACGCAGAAAGTGGCCTGCTGGACGAAGAAGATGCGGAGGATACCAGCGTAGATGTAGCCGCCCCACCAGTCTCCCCATCCAAGACCAGCAACAAGAGTTGGGAAGATCAAACCCATGAAGAAGACCGTCTTCAAGTAGTTCTTGTGTTGCCAAACGACAACAGGATCCTCGTTGAGATCGCTGATGTCGGTCCTGCCAATCCTCTTGGGGTTCTGCTTCATTACCATCCAGCCAATATGGCTGTAGAGGAGTCCCTTGCGAACACTGTATGGGTCCTTGTTGGTGTCGGTGTACCTGTGGTGAGCACGGTGGTCGCGGCTCCACCAGCGGATGGAGCCCTCAACAGCACCACCACCAACCGCAGCAAGGAAAATCTTGAGTGGGAGTCTAGCGGAGTAGGACTTGTGTGCCCAAAGACGATGGTAACCAGCCGTGATTCCGAGACCCGTCCAGTAGTAATACACAATGGCCCAGATAAGGGTAGGCAGACGCAGAGGAGTCCAGAACGCGGCGACAACACCCATCATGGGAATTCCAATAATGAGGAAAACCTAGTTCATGTCAATTACACGTTATTAAAAAAAGAAAAAAAAAAAAGAGTAGTGAGCCATTTTCAGCTTACATTGAGCCAATTAACGTGCTTGTACCAGTTTTTCTTCGTAAGAGGCGTGTCTGCAATGTGAGGCTTCTTGGGATCGTAGTTGGGATTGCGGTTGGGCTCGTCCTTGCTCGCCATTGAGGGCGGCTTAGCCGGGTCCATCTCAGTGCCTGAAGCCACCATATTGTCGTGGAGTTTGATGGAACGGGGTGCTGTTTGTGATGGAAGTATGAACGAGAGGAAGGTCGTGGGTGAGGAAGCGACCGAGAGCTCGATAAGGGTTATCGGGGACCTTGAAGATGGTCCTCGTCACTCCAAGAGCAATGGAAACGCTTGACACTCCAACAACAAGGAAAGTTGTGTGAGGAGAAGAATTTGTTGAGAAGAGGTGGAGGGAGGAAAAGGAAGTACAAAAGGCACAGCAAAGGGCAATAAAATAGGCGGTGGAATGGAGGCGAGTAGCCGGGACGATGGGTCGAGTAACAGGTTTAGCGTTGATTAAGCGATGAATCGGGGCCTTGCATAGCCCTGACGCTTCATCTTTTCACCGCACTAACTCACCACAGTGCGTCGTTCCCATTCGCTGTAGACGTCCAGTCAGTGGCGAATATACCTTTTATGCAGTTATATTTTGCGATCGTTTTTCGTGCAAGAGGGGCTTCCAGATGGGATCTTCGTAACAAACTCCTTAAGGGTCTGTGGCGCAGCCTATTTCTAACTCATTTTTTTGTTTGTTAGTGCTTCAATGGCCCTGCGCTGCTTTACGTTTGCTGTCTCAGCCCTACCAACCACAGCGTGGAAAGCTCTATGAGACCCGAACATCGGCGACAATGCCTCGGCAGACGCTCCCTGGGAGCCGTTTGGGGTGAGTCTCTCACGCCCTGGTGAGTTTCTCACGCCCGGGTGAGTCTATCATCATGCGTCTTCCCCCGAGTGTTATCGCTCGAACTCAACCACACTCCGGAATGCGACGTCGAATCATCCGGCAGCAGACCCCAACAATGTCGCTTACCTACTACTGCACACCATAGACGTCAAACACCCCAAGTCTTCGTTTTACATATGAATTCGTTATGGACAGAATGCCGAGGCTTTACTACTTTCATAGATGCTTGGCCATCGACATCTTGCAACTCTTTCCCGATCCCAAGCAGCAGCACACCGGATTGCACACCCGATTGCGTCAAGTATGACGATAGACAACAGTGGTCAACGTTGCGATCAGTAGGATCATAAATCGATTCACAACGCTTCTGTCCGGAACACTCTAGTTCCTTCTCAAACCCTTACAGCCTCCAGATCCTATAAGCCGAGGAATTGTGAAGCTTTGAAACCATGGTGCTAACATGTGTGACTTGTAATTTTTCCAGCGTCCCTCACTTCCCATCTCCACTTCTGTTGCCTATCCTGCCTTCTTCTGTTCAAATTTCTGTTCAAATTTCTGTTCAAATTTCTGTTCAAATTTCTGTTCAAATATATCTGATTGACCCACACATTATTCCCGGCCATGCCTACAAGTGGCCAGCTGGTGCTGCGAACTGAAATCGCCCGTCCTAGGCACTTCAGCGTTTCTTATTGACGCGGTACCAAGCATGCGCTTGCCAATCTGTGACTACAATATGCAGCCTTACAGTACCTACCTTCCTGCAGTCTTGAGACGATGGTGCAAATAGTGCAAATAATACTAGGTCATCTGCAACTGAATCTCCTGATCACTGTTTCCTCCTGTTCAGCTTATAGAGCAACTAATCATTATATCTACCACAATGGCCTCAGTGCCCAACCAAGAAAACTCGATAACACGCTGACCTGGACGTCTCAACCCATCTGGACAGTTGTGGCCATAAGGCACGAAAACCCGGCATGCCAGGTCATCTGGATTGCCTTGTAATTCAGCAGTAGAAGTGAAGGCCCTCGGAATGCGGCGACTTGAACCTCTTAGAATTTTATATAACCAAACTCGAAGGCCGATCTGAATGGTGATGCCTCCCACTACAGAGCGTGGGATTTCTCCCCATCTTTTTTCATCCTCCCCAGTGGTTCATGAGACCTCCCTCCATCGGGGACGGCCGGGTCACGTGGATAATTGGCCAATGCGACAAATCAGAAGGCGAGGTTGATTCCTTTATCAGTTTATCAGCAACCTCTCATGTTAAGCTTTTAGCAACACGACATGGACATCCCCAAACATCGTCGGCCGGAATCCGCAGAATGCGGCGTTTGTCGATATCTTTGGCCGCCTCCATCGCCTTGTGGCTGTATCTGGCCTCAAAAGGCTCCCGTGGATACCGGGGCTAGGCAACTTCGAGGGGAGGAACTCGTATCTCCAACCCTAGGGGAGATATCAGCATCTGGGAAGAGGAACTATAAAGAATGGCTTTGGTCAAAATGATGTTTCCCTATCGTCAGGTTCCCCCAGCCTCCGCTAGCCATCTGCCCAGGACGATCAGCGCCGAATCGGAGCCACGTTCAAAGGCACATCATCAAGCAGACGCGACGCGAACCAATCTTCAATCAAACCGCAAGCCCGTACTGGAAGATATTCTCGAGAAATTCCATCCTTCGAAGCCATTGATCTCACCTGCGGGATTGCTGTTATCCTCTTATCAGCTGTCGAAGGGTTCCGTTGATCCTCTATCGGCCATATACCGACCTCGGAAGTGGATGCGAGCTTGAATCAACTGGCCAGGTTCCACCAAACGCTCAAAAGTGAAACTTCGCAACACAATGGACAACTCTCCAGATTGTATTGGGCCTGACACGGCCCCCAAACGCAGTTTCTCGGAGAAAGGCCGACGCTTTCTAAAGGCATTCACCACCAAGTATGGAAATTACCTCTCGTCACGTGATATTGAATTCGTCTTACTGACGATATCAGGAATGGCCTCATTGGGAGTTACGACTATGCTTTCCTCTTCCGACCGAACATACCGTTCATGAGAAAGGAGCGGCGAGCAGCCCCTTTCTTTGGCCTGAATGATCGCATGCCCGTCTTTTTGGCTCTGCTCCTCGGTTTCCAACATGCTCTGGCTATGCTGGCTGGTGTTATCACTCCACCCATCATTCTCTCCGGTTCTGCGCATCTCAGCAACGATATGCAGCGGTACCTAGTGTCCACCTCCTTGATTGTCTGCGGTATCCTTTCTTCCATACAGATCACTCGATTCCACATCTGGAAGACCCCGTATTATATCGGCACCGGCCTCATCTCCGTCGTCGGCACCTCTTTTGCAACGATTCCAGTCGCGACAGGCGCACTTGCTCAGATGTATCAAACGGGGTACTGCCCCTCTGACGCCGACGGAAATCCTCTTCCTTGCCCGGACGGCTATGGAGCGATCCTCGGAACGGCCTGTGTGTGCGCCCTGATTGAAATCTTGATGTCCTTTACATCTCCAAGACTGCTGCAGAAGTTCTTTCCACCGCTCGTCACTGGACCGACTGTGTGTCTCATCGGTGTGAACCTGATCAGGACCGGATTCCAGAATTGGGCTGGCGGTAGCGGGACCTGTAACACCAGGCCTGAGGATGGTCTCTTCAGACTCTGTCCGGATATTAACGCACCCCATGCTCTTCCATGGGGTAGCGCCGAGTATATCGGCCTCGGATTCTCTGTCTTTATCACGATCATCATCTGTGAGCGTTTTGGCAGTCCTATTATGAAATCCACCTCAGTCATTATCGGTCTTCTCGTCGGCTGTATTATTGCCGCCGCTTGTGGTTACTTCGACCGTTCCGGTATTGATGCGGCGCCAGCGGCCTCCTTCATCTGGGTCCACACCTTCAAGCTCAGTGTCTACGGGCCTATAGTCTTACCCTTACTGGCCGTCTATATTGTCCTTGCCATGGAAGCCATTGGGGACATCACAGCCACCTGCGATGTTTCGCGCCTCGAGGTCGATGGCAAACTCTTCGACTCCCGCATCCAGGGTGGTGTTCTAGCAGACGGTCTCAACGGCATCATCGCGGGTCTGTGCACCATCACGCCCATGAGCACCTTTGCGCAGAACAACGGCGTTATCGCGCTGACCCGCTGTGCCAACCGCAAAGCGGGCTATGCGGCGTGCTTCTGGCTGCTTATCATGGGTATCTTCGCCAAGTTCGCGGCTGCGCTGGTTGCGATTCCAAGTGCTGTGTTGGGTGGCATGACTACGTTTTTGTTCAGTGCGGTGGCAGTGTCGGGGATTAGGATTATTTCAACGATGCCGTTCACAAGAAGGAATCGGTTTATTCTTACTGCGGGGTTGACGATGGGATTTGGGGCGACACTTGTGCCTACGTGAGTTCCTTGTCTTTATTGAACACTACTTTCCGACCCTTGTTTCTAACATGCCATCAGATGGTTCTCCTTCGTCTTCACCTACGAAGGACCCAACCGCGCTCTGCTCGGCTTCTTCAACGCCATCGAACTGGTCCTAGAGACTGGGTTCGCGGTCGCCGCTTTTGTGACTTGTATCCTGAACCTTATCCTCCCTGAGGAAATTGAGGATGAGGATGTGCCCGAACTGACTGCAAATGGTGCTGACGACGAGGCGGATAGGGAAGAATGGGATAGGATTCAGGGGCATAAGGAGATGGGGGATGTACCGCCTGCAGGAACCAAAGTTTGAGTCTTTTTTTGACAATTGTCCATATTGAACACGCAGGAGAAATTGGTATTGTTCTTGTTTGTACTTGAATGTTTTTTTTTTTTCTCATGTAGATATCCACTTGCTATCCCGTAGAGCAATCATTGCTATCCATAGAGCATATTATTGCTATCCATAGAGCATATTATTGCTATCCATAGAGCATATCATTGCTATCCATAGAGTATATCATTGCTATCAATAGAGCATATCATTGTTATCCAAAGACCAATCATTGCTTCATGTGTTTGAGATGCAAGACTTGCGACAGTCCAACGTTCCACTACGGCGACGGATAAGGCGCGTTGCAGTTATCGTCCCGACAAGGCTTTTGGAGTACAGGCCAAGTCTCAACCGATGTGAAGGCCGGGCGGAAGCAGAATCAAGAAAGCACCATTTCATTTAAGGGTTGTCGTTTCAATGTTGAAGCTCGAAGCCTCGTGTCGAAAAATAGGGTGGCGGTGGTGGCTGCGGCTCTGGACAAGGGTCCTCCAACTCCGCAGCAAGATGCTCATCTCATAATATGGTCCAAGTGAACGAAATCAACGAAGATAAATGGATACTGTAGGATTGAATGTTTGATCATTTTGCTCGACGTGTTTTTCGATAATTGCTGCATGCACTCGACGCACAAGGTGTGACAGTGGGTGTGCGCCTGTGCCACTTCATCGCTCCCCCAAGCTCTCACCAAACTCAACA
>ML994089.1:0-47233 GCA_010093945.1 Delitschia confertaspora ATCC 74209 | reverse complement strand
GGATGGATTGAGGATGGATTGAGGATGGATTGAGGATGATTTTTCCGAGTTCATTTCTCAGGTCCATAGGTGCAAAAGTGATCCTATAGCTTCTCATTCGATCTTGATCGTGGATGGGATGAATGTCCGTGTTTTCGAGCTTGGGCAGAGAAGTAAAGCGCAACAAACTTTCCCATGTTTCTCGCTCAGTCTCCGCGGGCTTGGGATTGGCGTCACTGGCTGCATGTCTTGTGCCTCTTTCAACCTGCGTAACGGGAGTCGTGTGTCCACTGTGATAAGGCAGGTTGCAGCTGCTGGAATCACAGGGTCCAAAGCATCCACATGGTTCGGTTTCTCGGCGTGAAAAACAGCATCAGAATGGGGAGCGGAGGGGGGGGGGGGGGGGGTGTGAGGGAATTGAATAGTACCTGACTGCTTGTAATGGGGCTCAAAAGCAGTATTCTCCAGCCAGTCGCACTCACCAACATCCTCCATATTCAACAGGGGGGGGGGGGGGGGGGGGGGGAAGGAGGGACTAGAAGAGGGCAAAGATAAACATACGCCGTTGGCGGAGGTCCCGGTGGTTGCTAAATGGTAGATGTGGAGTACCATTTTGATAGAGCGGCTGGTTCTCCCGTAGCTGATGTCCCCATCGTTTGATAAGGCTGGTATCAAGCCAAACAGAGGGCTTTATCGTAGCTAATTGGTCCAGCCCGTATCCCCATGCTTTCGCTCATCCTTCGTTTTACATCCACCTTACTTACAGCGCGTGCACTATTGTTCCCCCCCATAGACTCAGAGATAGTTGGTTTTTATACTTATATCGTCGCATGTCCTACTCGACATTGACCGGCCATGACGACGACTACGAAGATCACAGTATTGAGCTCGCGTCCTTCTCTCCGCCGCTGCAACCAAAACAATCCAAATTTCTCACCCCCGTGTCCTCCTCTTCTCTTCCTCTTTTCAGTTCTCGGGCTTCAGTTGACTCGCTTGCGAGCCCTGAAGCAAAAGCCACTGCCAACACGGATCCAGAGCGCGCCCCGCTGATCCCAGCAGCCTCATCCTCCTCTTCCTCCTCCTCACCACCTGGAACCCCCACACGTCATTATTGCCGCCCTTTATTATATTCGCAACACTCCAATCCGGAGAGCAGTCGCACGCCTAGTTTGACTGCGCCGCGAACTATTTCTTTTAATATACATTCGCGACCCATCTCCCCAACTCACAATCACTCTATTGAAGCTGACTCTATCTTCTTCGACTTCATCATGGAGAAGGCTAAAGGCTCTAAGATGGCCTACTATGCAAACAAGCTCGCGGTCGAGTCGGAGCCGGGCCTCTCTACCGCCCAGCTCATGCTCTATAACCACGACTTGAAGCCCGTTGAACCAGCGCGTCGTCAATGGGGTCCTTGGAATTTTGTGGGTTTCTGGGTTGGTATGTCCATAGGCGTTGCGGTTTCGGTGTGGTTAGGAGAAATTGGAAGCTAATTTCACATGCCAGCTGATTCGTTCAACATCAACACCTGGATGATTTCGTCCTCCATGATCGTAGCTGGCCTTTCTTGGTGGCAGTCATGGTTGTGCGTCTGGTTCGGATATGCTATTGCTGCTGCTTTCGTGTGCATGACAGGTCGCATCGGTGCCACATACCACATCAGTTTCCCCGTCGTTTGCCGTAGTTCATTTGGTATCTGGGGCGCATTATGGCCTGTATTTAATAGAGCGGCTATGGCTTGTATCTGGTACGGCGTGCAGGCCTGGATTGGAGGAAAGTGCGTTTACCTTATGATTCGCGCCATTTGGAACAACTGGAGACCGGTAACTCTCTCTCCCTCTCTCTCTCTCTCTCTCTCCCCCCCCCCCCCTCTCTCTCTCTCCCTCCCCCCCCTCTCTCTCTCCCCTGCAGCTGTATATCCATCCGTCAGCTGACCCATAATAGGAGGATCCCCAAGGCCATGTCAGCGGTGGTATTCACAATGGGATTCCAGGATCCGGTACCGACACCGTCATGTTCGTTTCCTTCTTTCTTTTCTGGGCCGGCTCCCTCCCTGCCATCTGGTTCCCCGTTCACAAGATCCGCCATCTGTTTACCGTGAAAGCGTACTTCGTCCCTACCGCGGGCATTGCGTTTTTCATCTGGGCAATTGTCCGTGCCCATGGCATCGGTCCTATCGTACACCAACCTGGTGCCCTTCATGGAAGCGCTCTCGGATGGCAAATGGTCAGGGGCATCATGTCGGCGATTGCCAACTTCGCAACGCTCATCGTCAACGATCCGGATTTCGCGCGTTTCGCCCAGAAACCCAAAGATGCTTTGTGGTCCCAATTGATCACAATCCCCCTCGGTTTTGCTGTGACCTCCTTTATCGGGATCATCGTCGGCTCCAGCTCGACTGTAATTTTCGGAGGCGACCCCATCTGGGACCCGCTCGATCTTCTAGAGCATTTTCTCGAAGAAGGCGGTAGTGGTCAACGCTTCGGTGTCTTCGTCATCGCTGCAGCCTTCACTCTTGCTCAGCTCGGAACCAATATTGCAGCCAACTCCGTCTCCGCTGGAACCGATCTGACAGCGCTCCTACCACGCTGGCTGAACATCCGCCGTGGTGGCTACATTTGCGCTCTCATCGGTCTCGTCATGAACCCCTGGCATCTCCTGGAAACCTCCAACAGCTTCACCACGTATCTCTCCTCCTACTCCGTCTTCCTGTCCTCCATCGCCGGTGTCATCATCTGCGACTATTACGTCGTGCGCAAGGGTTACTACGAGATCAAACAGCTCTACTCAGGCAAGCGCACCAGCCCGTACTACTACACATGGGGCATCCACTTCCGCGCTTACGCCGCCTACATCGCTGGCATTCTCATCAACGTCGTCGGGTTCGCCGGCGCCATCGGCCGCGAAGTCCCCCTCGGAGCCAAGCGCATCTACGACCTAAACTTCTTCGCCGGATTCCTCGTCTCCGCTATTGTGTACTGGGCGCTGTGCAAGATTTTCCCGGTTCCCGCTGTAAGCCACACGTGGTTGGAGGTCGGTGATGAAATCACCGAGATCAGCGTTGCATATGGAGACACGGATTCCGACCGTGCCGGGACTTATGGTGATGAGGAGCACGTAACTGGGGGAGGAGATAGGGGCGGGTTCTTTAAGAGGAAAGGAAAACAAGAGAGCGAGACTACTGCAATGGAGGAAGGAACGAAATATTGACGGAAGTTCTGGTTTTGGGAAATGAGGATCTGGAGTATGGACGATAATTTTGTTCGTTTTTTTTTTTTATTAGATCGCAGACTAGAAGGTATACGCCTTCACGGAACCCAACAGTGGTTCGGCGGACATATTTGCATGCGACATTTTTCCAACCTTGATACCAGCCTGTGTCTTCAAAGATGTGATCGTACTCACATTTCTTGCGACCCTTGAATATACCTATTATTACTTCTCGCTTGCCTAAAGAGCCTCAATTCTCCTCTTACTACTTCAACCGCGTAAGTCCTACTTCCTCTTCCCTCTTTTAATATTTCCATTCTTTTTTCTGCAATACTTTTTTACCTCTTGTTGGGTGAAGCACCTCGCTCCTATCTTCTATTTCTTCAAGCTTTCGATCCAACTGCAATTTCAAACCGGACGTCGCCCTCCGCTTCCTCCAACACACGCACACGTGACACCACCATTTTTTCCCTTTCGGGCACACACCCCCCTTGACGGTCCGACAGAGAATTTTGACCCCGCTTGCCAGGCTTGGGCAGCTTCTCATCCACACTTCTCCTCTGATACTCCACATTCCAATGCAGCGTTCTTTGCACCTCCTTACCAATCCTCTTCAACCTCCCATACCGCACTCTTGGACCTCCTCTATCGCTCCTCAATCACTTATCTAAGATTACATCTGTAGTTCCACCAACAAACCGGTTGAAGACAGAGGGCAATGAAGTCGTGAACAGTGAATCAGTGGATGGAGAAGACAAGGACAAGGAAGATGACGCGAGTGTTAGACAGCTTTCATCTTCTGAGCAAGTATGAGACAGTGAAGGAGAGTAAGTTTACGGTGCTGGGTTGAGTTGCAAGCAATTCTTCGCTGAGAAGTCCCGGTTTGTCTCTACAATGTGTTCGGCTGTTACGCTTTTCGTTGGGGTTATACGGCCCCTGAGGTCTGGGAGCCGCCTCAGTGCCATAATAGCATTCTAGTTTCCGCAGGAATGCGATGATATCGGTTTTCATGCTATTCTGGACGCAACTTATTCCACAAATTACATACAAAATTGCCCTAGTTGAATGGAATGTACGGGGTGTCTGATTTCACATCATCTTCGAAAGCAAAAGAGGTCAGTAATGGCCCTTGTGGCAGCCAGCAAACAGTCCAAACTGGTCTCGTTCTTTCCTCACAGAAGTAAGCTAAACCCAATGTACAACGAAATATTCTATGCCTTTCATTTATGATTTCTGAGGTCATAATGCCTTTCTTTAAACATTATAATGCACATAACTTCTCTGCAACAAATCTTTGTAATCATGGCGGCGGCAACCCGTACGCCTGAATGCGAAATCTATCAAATAATCATCTCATTATTCTATCCCAGTTCGCGGGACCGAAACGGTTATTTGGTCCAGCAGATCTTATCTAAAAGAGAAAATATAGCAGTGTACCCATTTTTGGAATTTCATTGCTACTTGGCTTATACTTCATTCTCAATCCTTCATGCCTCTTCATTTCATCGCTGCCTTTCTTTTCTTTCTCAAAAAGGCACACAAAAGTCTCCACCCAGGGCCATTGAAAATGCACTCCATCGTACTTTCAGAACTATCCTTATTGAAAAAGAGAAAAATATTTCACACCATGGTTCGAACCTCAGCCAAACAAATGCGTTCGCCTTATATGTACAGCCAATCATTACCGCAGGCTTCCCGAGTAAGACCTCGAGCTCGCAGGAGAAACAAGCTGGGCTTCATCTTTGCCACTATCCGGTAGGGGAGTTGTTGAGAATAATTATTTTTATCTCCTTTTTGCGTTGTGCTCTGTACGACGTTTAGATTCAAACTGGACACACGTGACCAGTATTTAGAGTAAGTGGGCGAAAAACGTCCGGATAGACACGCCATCACTGACATCTGGGTCAGAGCCATTTATCCCCGCGTTCCATCTATGAAGCATCGAGAAGAATCCAACCCGGACCATCGGAGCCCGGCCTCAACCTTAGTAGCAATAGTTTCACGTGACACAACTTACGTCCGACGGCATTGACGCTCCTAACAATGTGTCTATTAACGTGAACACCGGACCTAAAACCACGTATAACCCCGGTATAAAGTCATTAAAGGCCCTAAGAAACTTTGTCTCTCCTATCCCTGAATCTTGAAGCTTTTCCACACCCCCTAAAACCCCCTTGAACTCCACTTACCACCACGCTTACACACAACCCTCATGCCAGACCCATCTCCATCCTCCTCCCGCAAACTAACCTGATTAACAACCGGCACTTACTCCGGCTTCGATCTCTCCTTAACCTGCCTCTCACTCTCCCGTGGCGACCGCGTAATCGCAACCTCGCACATCCTCTCCCGGTCCCTCGAGCTCATGGCTGAAATCGAGTCCCACAGCGGGAGATGGGTTCAATTAAACGTTGGAGATGCAAAAAGTGGGGTTATTGTTGGGGGATTGGAGAAGGAAGGCAAGGAGATCGATGTTTTGGTTAACAATGCCAGATATTGGATTTTTGGGGCGATGGAGTGCTTTGAGAAGGACGAGGTTAGGCGGATGATGGAGAGACCATGTATGTCGGCCGCCTACGCCTAATCAAGGCCGTGACGGTACTTCCTTCATAGTTCTGATATTCACATTCTGCTTCTGTGTCATGAGTCGGAGAATAGGGGAACATTTACTGCCTGGTTTTTCCATTGTAGGCTGGGCCAGGGTTTTGGTCAAGGAAGTCGCACCCTTGGACATCAGAGTCCTCACCATCATCCTTGCCACCTTCAACACGATCATGAGCCACGCTGCCCTCTTGGCGCGCATTCCCTTCTCCCTTCGACTACAAAACCTCTGTCGCGGACCAAACAATCCAGTTCCTAAAATACGAAAATATTTGAAGCTCCGGAAAAAGGAAGGGGAGAGGAAGGATGAGAGGTTGTTGATTCTAGGTTGTTGATTCTAGGAATGATATGATGGCGAGGGTGAAGGGCGTAAGGGGGTATCTTCAGCACAGCTTGGGTGTCTTTGGGAATGTGTGTATGAGGAGTGCTGATGTTGATAAGTGAGTGAATGTAGGAAGGGGGGTTTAGTTACACTTTGTGGTGAGCTAGGGCTAGACTTGGCAATAGTGAATTGGTATTATCAGACCCTCGATGCTTTAGTAATCATTATAGGTAGACGGACGCAGTGAATGATTTGAACAGAGTTCGTCGTTTGCGGGAGTAGAACTATCTACCCACCAGCTCAATACCGTAGTAGGCTCACTTTAATACAACTCGTCCACCTACTATACCAAACTCCACTCCCTCTTCATCCATCGCCCCCTTTCACAACCCCTCCTTCCTCTTCCCCCCCTTCCCAGTCACCCTATTCCACTCTTCCCATAGCCCCTTCCAAATCGCCTTGGTCGCTTCATCCATCCCCGCATTCATACCCCTAAGCCCCTCCATATCCATACTCGACACCTCAAATACCTCCCAGAAACCTGGCATCAGCTTCTCTCTTACGTCTGGCTCCAACCGTCCACTCAGCTGCATTTTGCAGAAGAATGAAATCAACGGAGTCAAGTGCTGGGAGGCGTAGCTTCGAGCCTTCTTCACAGGATCCTCGAAATGGCTCTGTTTCCGCTGATGCGCATTCCGGGTAACGGAAGATGGAGTGGGCGAGCAGACGGTAGTGAGCAGCCTTGTGAAATAGGCCGCGTTTGAAGCCGTCAGCTTCGGACGCGTAGAAGATGCCGCTCGTTTTTCAGCCTTCAACCAACGAGGGAGGTTGTTCCAGCGTGCAGAATTGGGGACGAAAAAGCAGAAAAGGAAAGATTGTAGGAGAAGATTGAGAATGTGGAAACGGCCTCCGAAACGACCACGGTGTAGGACAAGAATTAGACGGATGGTTGCGCAAAGGCGGTCAAATATTGCCGGGGCGTGTGTTTTGGGGAATGCCGGGCTGCGCGGGGAGAGGATGGTCGTCACCGCCGCGATTACGCATTCGATGCTGTATTGAGATGTCAAGGAAGGCTAGAAAAGTTAGAAATGGCGAGCGTTGTTTCAGAGAGCACGTACCTTATCGTGGAGAAAGAGGTCAATGCTATCAAGCAAGACATTGAAAGTAGTGATGTCAGGGCTAGTAGCGAGCGAGTTAGATAATGTTGGGAGGATAGCAAGAAGCTGCTGCCTTTGCTCCGTGTCTTTGGGTACATCGTCTAAAGAAGTCAGCATTCCCGCATGATGATGGACTGGCAACTGACCTTCCAGAGTCGAGGCAAGCACGAAAAGAAGGCGCAGCTTCTCGACTCGGTTTTTTCCATCATCGTTCTCAAGGAGCAACGAAACAAAGCGCAGTTTATCCGTAATACTGAGCGAAATAACAGCGTTCCGAGCGGATTCAATAGCCACGCGGTGCTCTTTCGCGGATAAACCTTGCTGCAAAAGCCCTAAAGACACATTTATGCATTTATCTGCGGCAGGATATACATGGAACCTGGCGAAGAACCTATGCAACCGCAACCAGGTCGGGTATGAAAAAGTGCCCAGAGAGAACGACTCCGAGTTGAACAAGGTCTCTATATCGACTTTTGAGCTGAACTGCGCACGGACGAACGCTTGCTCTTTCTCTATTAGGCCTTCTGGTATATATTAGCGACGTGTTCCATAATGCTTAAGTGATATACTAACCGTGTTGCTGCAAAACCTCAGAGGGCATCTCGTTGAGGGCATCCAAGAAATCATCCAAAGATATCGCAGAGTCCTTAGCTGTCACGCAGGAGTTCAGTACTCCTAGATACTGGTCCCACGAGAGCACTGTTTCGTCACTTCGCGCTAACATACAAGCTCTGAGGATAGTTAGTTTAGCAGGAAAGCATTTGCGTGGCTTCTGAATTGTAGTCCCAAGCTTATTCTTCAACTTTTCAATATACTGCTGATTGCGAGCTTGATCCTTTGCTTGGAATACGTGACCCAGTGTCAACTGCGTAACCGTCTGGAAAATTTGCAGTATAGCGCGATCAGAATCGAAGCCTCCATCATGCAGGCTCTGCGCAATATCAAATAGCACAGACGCGTTTTGAGATATTTTGGCCGTCGCATTGGGCACTTGCACGAAATGCGCCATGAGGCTCAGCATCATGTCGACGTCTCGGGGTCGCTTGATCAAAGTATCAACGATCTCATCTAGCGCGGATGCTCTTTGGTCGCGCGTAAGAGATGCAGGAGGAATTTGTATGAAAGTCCGTTCTATCCCGTTGTTTGCAGCATTCTTGCCGCTAGAATTACTGTCCATAACAGCCGCGAACGATGCAGAGTAATCTTCTGGATGTCTAGTTAGTTAATGTACTAATATAAACTGGGTTATGTTTTCATGTTACCTTTGATATCTGGGCGACAGCTCGAGAAGACAAACTCAGAACAGGTATTCCTTAGTTGTTCGGTGATATTTGTCGTGTTGCTAATGAATGTATTCGAAAAAATGTCCAAGAATAGTGTCTTGCGCGCATTCGGTTCCAGGTACCTACATCCTTAGCATTCATTCCCGGTATAAACTCTAGGTACTTACCGTAACAGAGAAGGGAAACGGGTAATCAGGGCTTCGATGGCTTCATTGAAATCGATAAGCTCGAGATTGGAACGAGCCAATGAAGGAATAGCCCTATTAACCCATTCCGTGACTACTTCCTCCCAAGTAGGAATGGTCTGGAAAGAGTGACAGAAGCTGAACAAGAATATTAGAGCAGATGCCCGGATCCTCGAGATGTCAGTTTGATTCTTGTGTTTCGGAGTCACTGTAGTGTCCTTTATCGCCCTTGTGACAATGCCTGAGTCCCGATGTGTCTCCTGAAGACTGGATGACCCGTGAATATCGATAGGCCACAACAGAGCGAACAGTTTCGACAGTATTTTCCATACCAGAGCCAGGTCCGAGGTGGATCGATATGCCTTCTGATGTACCAATGTGGTGTAGGCAGCCTGAAGCTTCTGGAACTGCGGTTTCAGACCCTCCACTGTTTGGTAAGAAAACGGACAGTCCAATAACGCGTCCAGAATAATGGAGCTACCGCATGCATTTCTGTACACAGTACCATTGACCGAGGTAGACAGCTTCTCAGAGTTGGCCACAACAATTTCCAACGCAGATGCGATGTGGGTTGAGTGCTCCGTAAATAGACCCGAGATTTGTGACAGTGTAAGAGATCCATCGACCTCTCGAGCCAGTGCAGAATTCAGATCCGCATCTTCCCATATAGACGGTTCCCGTTCTACTTGGGAGTCTTCCACACTGCTGCACACGATACGTGCATGTATACAGAGTTGAGCATGCCATCGTTTAATGAACCCGAGTAGGTCTCGATTGCGAGAAAATGCAGACATTACGGGGAGAATGACGGAATTTCGAATCAACTCTCTGAGTGACTTTGGCTGATTGACTGAGTTGCTACCCAGCAATCCCTCATAATTGTGCCCTCGCTGGAGTTTTCTGTCTTTACCATCAAGGTCAGTTGAGGAAAGGTCATCCACGGGAATTGAGGAAATCCTGTCGAATAGGAAGCTACCCAAATCGTCTGATCGCTCTTCAGAGGCTGAGTCATCAGTCGTAGCGCTTGGAAGAAAGATATCCGGGTCCAATTTCACCAGTCCGGCTATCAGAGCCCATTGTATAACTCTGTCTTTTTTGAGTGGATACCTGACTCCTGAGTGGCACCAGAATAAAGCCTCAAGTGGCTTGGATTCGATGGAGATACCTCGATCCGCGAGCACTGCAAGCGTGTGCTGAAGGGCAATGACAGAGGGCTTCGACAGAGTATTCTCTGAAGGCCTTAACGAACATCCAAGGCAATTTACAAGGGCAACAAAGACTGCTTGAATCCATGGCCTCTCCGCAATCTGTGACATCGGGGTCCGGGATGGAGAGAACCGGACCGCTAAATCTAGAAGCTTTGGAATAGCTCGGAAAAGGGGCATGAGGCTCTCGGGTATGATCTCATTCGCGCCATTAATCTCTGCGGCTTGTTCAAGTTTGGCACGGAGAGGGCCTAAACAACTGGCAAAGAACTTGGCGCCTGTGACTGGTCTCCTATTTCTCGAACTCGCGGAGATGGAAACGTCAGTAAAGAAGGCTGTTCGGGATGGAGCAAATAAGTGTTTGGCGAGAAGGCCTTCAACAGTCTGAACTGCGAGATTGCGGATCATGGATGGGCGTTCTCCAGCACCTGAGGGTGTATTAAGAACAGCCCCATCTTGAAGCGCCTCGTAAAGAATAAGTGTCGGAACAAGGCATTCCAGAGCGAAATCTTCTCCAGACGTGTCTGACTCGCCGTGATTCGTACGCAGCTGCCATATCTCAACCACATAAGACAAACCCAGGTAGTCTCCAAACGACGGATTTGAGATCAACATATCCGAGGATGAAACCAGAATCCTGTGGAAGGCAATGAGCCAGAATTTCAGTATCCGCGCGGCTTGTGTACTATCCGTCCGAAGAACCATTTTTATATGTTCAGCTATAACAGTCTCATCAGCAGTTCCTGCCGAGTTCGCTCGGCTGGTGATAGCTTTAACAACTCGGACGATGGCAGCAAATAGCCACTCTAGTCCTGATTGTTCGAGCATGACCTTCTTCACTGGTGTATGAGCCCCAGAGGTTGGTCGTTTACGCTTCCGAGAAGGTACTGACCCCTCTTGAACGGTCTCGCTTGAGAATCCTTCATCCTCCGGGGTTGTAGTAAACGTAATTCTCGCTATATTCTCACTTCCAAAGTTCTCTTGCAGTGCTTTTTCCAGGATTGCGGGGAAATTGCCGTCTCTTAGATACATCGCAGCTCTAGATAGGGGCGAGATTTGTATCATCCTTTCCAACAACCGCCATGCTTTTGGATTCGCTCTCGCTTGTAGACCAGTCTCCGCATCGTCTTTCAGTTTGTCCAGAATCCAGCGCAGAACCCACTCGGCTCGCGGGCGTATGAAGGGGTCTAAAGGCTGTGTAGAAAGGTCATCGTTTCTTAAGTCATCCCATTCGCTTGGGAGTTTGATAATCTGAACTGCCTGGGATATCTGATCATTCAACTCGTGAAAGGTCTTATCGATGGACTGTAGCTTGGATAGTGAACTAGGCGCGGGCTGCGGAAGCGTTAGCATGGCTTATCGTTCAGATTGGGGTGAGGCAACTTACCGGAGTGATTGGCGCCATGTTTCCCATCCAAAGCTATTGTATGGTTGGTACAGTGAGTTGTGACGTTGCGGGCGCAAACAGGTAGTGGTGATCTCGAAAAATTTGAGCACGGGCCCCACGCCAAGCATCAGCTCAACGTCAAACTTCCGTTGGAGCAGCATCCCGAGGGACAATAACAACCTCTCTCCCACCCACCATTCTCACCAAACTCCCCATAACAGGGACCAATCCGACCAATTTGTCTATATCTAAGACACCATGGCCGACGAAACTTCCAAATCTGTCACGCCCGTCATCAAGACCAGCCGGCCCATGAGCGAAGCTCTCTTGAACGAGAAGGTAGGGATACCCGCCCCATTGCGATCTTGCGGAAGAGGAAGAGATGGATTGTCCTGCGGAAAGATAATTCTGAACCTCATAAACTCTTGTGAATGGCGATCCCGTACTTGAGCTGCTTCCCTGGCTTCTCTCACTTGTCTCCGCGTTATTTTCCGGTCATTCCTGCAGCAATATGCTTTGCTAACTTCTGCTCTTACAGTGGGACCGCTGCCTTTCCTCTTTCCTCATCCGCTCCGGTCTTGGCCTCTCCTTTGGTATCGTCTTCTCCGTCCTCCTATTTAAGCGTCGCGCATGGCCCGCATATGTCGGTCTTGGTTTCGGTGCTGGACGGGCTTGGGAGGAGTGTGATAATGTTAGTGGACCCTACAGCATTGGCCAACCTTGTTTGGAACCCACAATGCAATTCCAGGAATACGAGCTAACACAGGTTTTCATAGTCATTCAAGAGGGCAGCGGCCCCATCCAAGGACGGACTGCGCGTGGTGAGGCCATAGATGGTCTGAATCTAAAGAAATCGATAGGAGAATCAAGACATGCTTCTCGGAGCAATAGCGGAACCATGATGCACTCTTATTACATGAATATTCTGTACAATATGCCAGGGTTTAAACATCTGGAAATAAACGTTATACATCTATCAGAAGTTGGTCTCCCCCGTCCATCCAGGCTCATTATCGGCTTGAAACGGGGATGAGGTTTGGAGATCTTTTAACTGTTAGCAGCTAATACTATCTCTCACGCTATTTCTTCCCCATAATCAATCTTTTTTCAGTCGAAATAAGCCAAAAGACTTAAATCAAAGAGCTTATTTTAATCACTTCCTACCTAGCTTCCATCCGCTACAATACGGATGCAGGTCGTGCTTCTCTCACCGTACGAAACGCACAGGCCATCTTCTCTCCTTCGACCCGGCATCACACTTCCGCCTTCAGTCCCCTATTCTCATCCATAATACTCTAGCCAATCTTATTGTGAATAACCTTAAGGCCTTCTGCTGACCTTTGTCTCCTCCAAGCTATTACCTCTGCAGGTGCTGCTCGTATTCGAAGTCTACTGTGGCTGGCATGCGATCGAAATCCTGATACTCAGATCCTTGTACAGAATGTTAGGTGTGAAACCGGATAACAGGATTGATGCTAGAGCTACACTGGTCTCTGAGGTTGTGGAAAGTAGCTGGATTTGGACCTCCCAAGTGCACTTACAGTCAAGGATGTGCAAAGCGCACATAACCGCCAGTCCTTTTTCCAAGACTTTAGCGGGGAGAGAGGCACAGAAAGGGTGGGATAGAGGCAGGTGAGGTTGAAGAGGAAGTGGAAAGTAGCAAGGTCGTGGGTAATACGGACACGGAGAAGAAGGATGTTGGAACAATCCAATATCGCTCCGCTCAAATCGCATAGGCGGCTGCGCAGTCAGTCGGACTCTCTACTAAGACTTACAGGGCCCGCTTAGAGGGGATATTTAGAGCATATGTATCGGTCCACTATGAAAGTTCGCGGATATACCATGTTGTGCATCGTCTATTAGAGGGGGCCTTTCAACGTTGCCTTCGGTCAACCATATCAGTCACGCCACGTGATTAGGTACTTCGTGAGGCTGGGCGTCCAGGAATCGCAAAGCGCCAAAGAAATATTGTTTTCCGGGTTCGAATGAATTCGCTAGGGGTTATATAGGGGTCAAACCCTTCTATAAAGCTATATCAAGCCGCCGTCGACAACACTTGAGCCGTAATTCCTTCTCACGATGCTGGGTCGATCAGAGTGCAGTCAAGTTTGAGATCGTTGAAGCGGTTCTAATCTTGAAGGCTAAGAAATATTTCTGGCATTGGAGTAAGCATCGCTATCCAATTCACCTCTGTTAGTTCGGCCAATGTCTTGATTGGAACCCTTTTCGCGGTGAACAGAGCAATGACAAGCTTCTAATAGATTCGTGCCTATCCTGTCGATATATTAATCCTGGGCGGTCTGCGGAGGACGATTCCACGCGAGAAAGACAATAGAGCCCGAAGTACATGCGAAGTTCGAAAACACACTCCTTAACGTAATCAAAACTCATTGGTTCTTGTATAGGCCATATTTTTACGGTAGTAGTGTGTTCTACTGATGAGCGATCTACAAATTCTTCATGGGGCTCTCCATCGTCGTCAGCGGATATGTGCAACTGCGCTGTAATCTGACGGTGCATCACTGGCGAATTATCCCATACTCGGTGTAGTTCCGTAATGTACGCATTAGTCGTGCCTTACTCGCTTCCACATCACCTCTACAATCGTCTGGGGCAGCGCTTATCGAGGTTGATCGGGACGGGAGCGCTCGTTACCACGCTCATTAGTGCGCTGCTTGCGACGAGGAAGGATGAGACTTCCGTGTCTGCAATTTGTATCCATAAGCGCATAGGACCTAGTTGGGATGGGTCTCACCCCTAGAATCTGCTGGATACATTCAGTTTGGGCCCACTGGTTATCTCTATTGTTCTCCTTGGACTCGGATTGTTTCAAGTGTAGCAAGACTCCATCCGAATAATATCCCCTGGATAAGCGATGCGAAGGCACCATCGGAAGGCTGTTGCCTGACCGGCCAGTTCTCACTAGTGTCCTTGCTGTGAGGGTGACGTTGGACATATGGTTGTCCTATATTTTCGAAGTAAGCGAAGCCGTTCGCCCCTCCTAAATTGGATGGCCGAAATCAATTCAAACCTCGAAGTGTTAACTTGCTGAAGTCTGGTGGCTCTTAATGACTTTCAGCTGGTGAGTATATAGTCTGGTCGAAGCCGAGAAGATTCCAGGACTAGCAGTTTTATTAGACCCTCAGAAGATAAAATGGTCTCACTGTACCGATAATGTACATTCGGACAAGTTGTTCCGGTTCTTCTTCTCTTTGCACCTTTACTTACTATAATTGAAACCCTGTTAGGTAAAAGTCGCCATGTTGTTTCAAGCACGCGAAAGCAGTACCTGACATACGGTTACGTGATCCCTTAAACTTGCATATCGAGCCTCCATAGACCGAAATAGAAGTGCCCACCTAGCCTCGACCAGAACAGCGACAATGTATCTCGTCTCATAAACTACTTCGGAAGGCTCTCCGGATGACTTATATCATACCTTTTATCACGACCAATGGCAACGACCCCTAGCCCTATACATGTTTTGTCGTTGCGTATGTTTGGTCTGACTCATCTATCTACTACACTTGGGGCTGTTACCGTCAGTCACTCTCTACTTTTAAGGGTGGCACGAAAACCCAGTATTTTGCTGAACAAGCTCAAGAATTCAGCACAAGATTTTAGTGTCAGGAATCCCTAACTTTACCCATACACATACCAAGGTAGTGGCTACCTGCTTTATTCCTAACTATTTTAATGGGTCAACTAGACGCCCATGTGAATATTTCCACACGCTGTCTTTAGATGCCTCCGGCTTTATCCAACTCCAGCCCTCCACCATCTGCTTTTGGTACTTTTGTACATACTATATAGTAAAATAAGACGCGAAAGTCGGGGTTATGATTGACCCACAATTTACTATACGAAGGTAAAATGATGGATCGAGATGGGGAGCTTCACTTCATCGGACACTACGTGTCTTTGGGGGGAGACAGGCGGTAGAGGTCTATTAAAGGAGACGCCAAAGGCAGGCATACGATAGATCACTATAATATCGCTGAATAAGGTATTTAAATGCCAGCCTGTCGACAGAGCCAAGCTCGTTCCGCATCGCGTATTATCTATCTACACCTTCTACACCAAACCCCTAGGTAAATCTTCATGAAGAAGACTGTAGCAACAGCGAGCAAAGTTGAGTTACTCTGTAAATAAAAGTATGCATGACGTATGGCAGAAGATTTTGGTGAAGATGGCTTGAGAGGTTGACAGGCAAAATATGTAGGAGTAAGTCATACTATTGCTGTAATGCATAACCCAGCGAATTCAATTCTATCGTGCAACCTCCTGAGCACAATATCTGATTCATGTAATAAAAATATAGCTCAGTTAGTAACTCATCATGTAACTTACTTTTCAATTACCGAGGTTTGCAAGATGTTGCGTGTCACGTGGAGGTGTGGAGTTAAGTCACATGCTTACGCGAGGACGCGCTAAAACAAGATGCGCGTCAGTTTCTTTACCATCAACAGTTGTCCAAAAATCCAAACAGATACCTCGATCGCACGCAAGGTTCATCCTCGATATTCGTCTCTTTACGCTGTTGCCTAGACCCGCATCTGTCGTATATCGGACAGCAGAAGCTAGCGGAGAGCAGCACGGCTACCCATCTATCTAAGCGTTAGCGTACGAACTACAACATATCACAACTTCCACACTTTTACATGGTTGCTCCTGCAGTGGAGTCTGAGCCAGAAATTATGCATTCTCACCCCAGATTCGAACTCCAGCGCCCCCCCAAAAGCCCCGAAAGAAGGATCTCCCAACTTCAGGACGGTCCTAGCTAGACCTCGTCGTACTGCGAAAACATCACCTAATTGAGCCAATTAGTAAAACCTATAGCCTGGTTATCTGCAGCGGCCCGGCGAGTGATCATGCAAATACCAACTCAGACAAGTGGGTGCTTTCTATGAAGAAATGTAATCCGCTGGAAAAAAATTGTTTATGTAAGCAAGATGAAGTGAATAGAGAGAAGGGGAACGTGGAGAGGGTAATGTGCGTCTGGGGAGTCGTCACACTGAGGTGTTGGGACACCACGAGCTCGAATGAAGCCAAAAGCTCTCCTTCAGATGAAAAATCTGTTTATGGCGAAATTCCTTTTTCTTAACGAAAAGATCTCACTTAGCAAACTCCTCCCTCACCGAAACCCCCCTTTCTCACCGAAAGTCTCTTCCTCAGTGAAGATCCTTCCCTCAAGAAGACATTTCCTCACCAAGAACATTTCCCTCACTGAAAAGCTCTCCCGAAACCAAAACCTCTTCCTCAGCAAAAGCCGTTTCCTGAGCAAAAGCCTCTCTCTTAGCCAGAACCTCTCACTCAATCCTCTTCTCTTTGACACCCTCTCATTTTGCAACGCTCCACTTTCTTCCCCGTTCTAATCTTCCCCATCAGACACCTTACCCTCTCCCGTCCATCCATCTAGTTACGAGGACTACCTCCACCCGCCACCGCGAAAGAAACTGCGGCAAGAGCGCGAAAAAACAAACTCTCCACTTCCAATCATTCCTACTTACGGCCCGCGCTCTAGGTGACTGTTCGCGTCGTGTCCAAGCGGCCCCAGGTATGTAACTGGATCCGATTTGGAGATTACGAACCAAACGGCAAGCGCTCGGAGCCAGATGGTCTGCACAGCCAAGGAAGTCATTCTATGCAGTCCAACGCCTAGCACCTGGTGAGACAACCAAATCGAAAGCCCCATTTCAACGACGGATTTTCTTCCTCGAAGGACATGCCGCTCAAACCACGGCGCACAGAAAAAAAAAACGCAAGTCTGCCTTGCAAGTTTTAATTGTCTTTCTTTCTTCAAGCCTTGATTATCACAAATTGAACTCAAATAGATCTGCTTTAGCCCGTCTAGGGATAATTCGTGGACTTTAAGGGTGTGATTCCTCGTGCTTTCTCTACAAGTATGGTCAGTGCTTCGAAGAAACTATGATTAGAGTGGAAAGGTAGCCATGGGAAGTCATTTAAGTTATTTCATGTGCCGTGTTTGCTGCACAGCAAACACTTGAATAAAGGATACATTGCATAATAACAGCAAGAACCACGTTTTCGATATTTTTAGTGGCCTAGCTGTTCGTCGATGATGGTAGGATATACTTTAAGGTCATACCGGGTAATAGAAGCCAGGCGCGCAACCGGGAGTTAACGTTTTAAAAGGATTCCATTGTAATCCATAGCCCAGCGCTTTCACTATCTGTTATGCAACCTTGGCTATAATAACATACCAAAAAGACCTGGATATGTATGCATTGGTGCGAGTCCGATAAAAGGCCATTCGTCTACCCAGGGGTATCTCAATCAATGACGGAGCCGTTACGCCGTAGCCATAGCCATAGCTATGGCCAGAACCATTCTACCGGTGAGCCTTTGAGGAGAGAAAAAGAAAGACGCACAAAATGAGCAACAGTAATAGAGAGCGTACTGACATGCCACCCCCCGTTCAGAGAAACGGGACAGTAACCTGATCGGAGAGAAGAGAATTCCCTCGAACCAACAATTTTGTCATGGATCATGTCCTATCCCTCGTCCTCCCCAACACAAACCCCCTTAGCGTATCCCTAGCGCTCCCAGAACTCGCCCCCCTCGCTGTCTGTCCTCTCCTCGCAACCGCTTCTCTAACTTCATATACGGTTCTAATAATTGTCTGGCGAGCCCCGAGTAAGGCTGACTAAGCCTGTGTAATGATGGACTCCTCCCGAACCTCAGGAGTATCGCCCATAGGATTCTCAGGAGACCGGGGGGTCTCCGACGTATCTGGGTTTAGGGTAGTGAGGATGTCGGGTGTATGAGTTTCAACCGCTTCTTCCGTCAGTGCCACGCCGCCGTCAACTTCGATCTCGCTCCCAGCCTCCGAGACATTCGAGTAGAAAGAGTAGACGGAGGAGTTGGACGAAGAAGATTCTCCGACCCTTGGGATGTGAGCTTGAAGTGTATGGGCTACGGTTCCGGAACTCGCGTTCGCGGTCGTGATACCCAAACCGTTGACGTTCCGGTCTCCTGAGTCTTGTATCGGCACAACCCCATCGACTCTGTCTGTTCCCTTGCCCAGTCTCCTCTCCCGCCCATCCTCCTCATTCTCCTCCAGTATAATCTTCCGTCTTGTACTACTAACCCTTTTCAGGCTGCCCAAATCAAAGTCACTCGGTTTGTCCCCCAGGTCCCTGACTGTTCCTGTTCTCGGAAGCGGCAGAGTTATATTCGACCCTTCGGAGCTCTCGTCTCCGCCAATGCGTCCTCGTTCGTGCCCTCCGTATCCAACTCCTGCTTTGGCGGATGCTTTGGGTCGGAAGATCTCCTTGAAGGCATTCTTGAGGTTTCTGCGCCAGCCTTGACCAATCTCGCGGTCAAAACTGCGGCGGATGGAGCAACTGGAGCGCGCGCCGAGTCTGTAGAAGCGGCGGCGGCCGAGACGACGGTGGGTTACCGTGTCGGTGCTAGACTGAGTAGATTGGAGTGTGCCTGAACTGTTAAAACTATGGGCGTCTTCGTCTGTTGAGTTGGGAATGATGCCGGCGGAGTAGTTTTCGGCTGGGGCTAGCGGGAAACGCAGACCGATGTTCTTGAGGACGTTGGCGTCGCTTGTGGGGAGGTAAAGTGCCTCTTCCTTGGTGAGGGGGATAAACTCGTTGGCGAGGACGGCGTCGAAGGATATGAAGATGCGGTCTTTGAAGTAAGGGCGGCAGGTGTGGCACGCTTGGAAGGTGCAGGGTGCGGGTGGGAGATTGGTCTGCCGTGGAGAATCTGGTCTGAATAGGGCCAAAGCAGCGACAAGGTAGGGACTTACAAGTTCAGGCTCTTTCTTGATCAGACTAATAGTACTACCGTCGATGTTGGACGGTCCAGCTTCAGTGTCGGTGGCTGGTGGTTCAGGGTCGCTGAGCTTCCTTGGGCTATTCCAGACCGCGAGCTTCTCGGCAATGATTGCGTTCAGTTTCTTTTTTTGGGCCTTGATTGTGTCGAGTTGCTCTGGAGTGTAGAATTCTTGCTCGGCGAGCTTGATGACGGACTCGCTGATCCCGATTGACTCCAATTCCCGTCGGACTTGTGATTTCTGTGTTGCTAGTTCGGCCCCATCAGTTGGACCGAAGAAACGGTGGTCTAGAAAAGTACGACTGAAGTCTTGCTTGCAGACGTAGAGCCATCCAAGTGAAGGGTATTTCCAGCAGACGTGGCATTGCTCCTGTCCATAGACGCGATCCATATCAATATGAGTGCAGTTTGGCCGTGCACTGAAGGCCGCTCGCCGAGGAGCAGCAGGGTGGCGCTACATGAATCATCATTAACAAAGAGAGACCAGCGATATGGAGAGGTGTTGTCATAGGTGAATGCGAAAGACTTACCCTCATTATGCCCCCGGTGAACGAATGACCATTTGTCGGTGTGGTAACAATGGGTTGTTGAGTGGGAAGATGCAGCGTTCACCAGAGGTTGGTAATTTGGATCTGAACGGTGTTGGGAGGTGAGCGCCAGAATAAAGATTGAATAGGCAGGACCCAGGTGACGGACAGACGGACAACGTATGAGGCGGAGAGGAAGTGCCTTAAGAGAAGTAGAATAGGTTACTTACCTACGGTATTCCGACAATTTACAGATTGTTCAGAGCGGAGGATAAGTACATGAGGTAGAAATATTAGCAGGTCTGCACACGAGTAGGAGGTGGTCGTATGTGCATGCAAGTGAAGATACCTACTGCGGTGAAGATGCAGACTGCTTTGATATGAAGTCCCACACCGCGTCTTCAGGTCGAGCCCACCCGCCGCCAAACGTTGGCAACTCCATAGTTACGCATCTTATACTTAAGTCTAGGGAATCTAACTGAAAAGAAGGGATGGATTACAATAAGAGTGTTTGCAATGAAAAGCTTTGTAAGTGGCTGGGGTCAACCTTCACTTCTTAAACCTTCGTTATTTCATCGAGGGGATGTCTACAATCGCTTCCTACATTCTTTTACCAGCGCATACGTTCTTGGATGATGCATAAAAGAGGTCAATCGAGTTGAAGAGCTCCATCATATGCCAATATCTCTTTGCGTCAGCGTTGAATTTCAACAACAGCAAGATCTTTATCCGTATGTATCCGTATGTATCTCTGCACCTTTTTCCCTTCTTGACAGTCGGAAATATATAGGATGAAAGCCTAGGAGGGGGTTATTTTTTGCAGTAAATAATCTCATCGGCACCGCCCAGCAAACTAGGCGCGGATACCGGCGTGGTGCGAATCGCTATCCATAACCTCCTTCTGAGGGAAACAGAGCTGTCATGAGCTCTCTTCAAGCTGCGAACAGTCAATAGAGGTCGTCGGGCTCCAACTCCGGTTCAAATATGGGTACAAAATATATTCGTCTTGAAGATAAATGTAAGGGACGTTGAAGCTCTCACTCTGTCCCCATTTATATGAATAGAAGTGGTGATGTCGTGTCTCTCCGCACGCCGCAAAGCACAAAGAGGACCAGCATCTGCCGCGCGCGCTAGGCCGTTTCGGGCGGGCTGACCGAGGGTCTTACATCCCCAGGATGAACAACAAACACCTCCAGCTCCCTCCCAGCCATCCGCAATATATCTGTGCATCTCCTCCTCGGCTCCCACCTTCCTCCATCGCACAACAAACATCCTAAACGCGCTCTCCCGACGCTTGCGACCCTCCAGCCCCCTTGCATCTCCCCAGTCGCCATGTCGTCGGTCAAGTTCGAGAAGGAGGTTACTAAAACCGTAGAGAGCGCAGCCGCCGGCGTCGCTGGAGGGAACAATGAGTTGATTGCCGATGTCAAGACAAAGTTGACCAAAGCCGGTGGTCCAGGCGGATACCTCGCTGTAAGCTGCGCGCAATTCTACCATGGTGGGATACCTTGCTAATCAGACCGACCTCTGCTAGGCTTATCTCAAGCAGCTCCAGGACAACCCGTTGCGCACCAAAATGCTCACGTCTGGTACCCTCTCAGGTCTCCAGGAATTTCTGGCGTCCTGGATTGCCCATGATCGGAGCAAGCACGGCCACTATTTCACATCTCGCGTTCCCAAGATGGCCCTCTACGGCGCCTTTATAAGCGCTCCCCTGGGCCACGTTCTCATCAGCATTCTCCAGAAAATGTTCCAAGGCAGGAAGAGCTTGAAGGCTAAGATTCTTCAGATCCTCGTAAGCAACTTGGTGGTAAGAAACCCGTCTCATTCCCGTACGCAACTTCTCAATTGACGTCCGATAGATTTCCCCCATTCAAAACGCCGTCTACCTCGTGTCGATGGCCATCATTGCTGGCGCCCGCACATTCCACCAAGTGCGCGCTACTGTGAAGGCTGGTTTCATGCCGGTCATGAAGGTCAGCTGGGTCGTATCTCCCATTTCTCTAGCGTTCGCGCAGAAGTTCCTCCCGGAGAACACCTGGGTGCCGTTCTTTAACATAGTCGGGTTCGTCATTGGTACATACATCAACGCGCACACAAAGAAGAAGAGACTTGCAGCATTGAGGCGGAAGCACTATGGCGATGGAAGGAGCCAGAGTGGACGAAGTGAGAGGGGGGATATCCGTCCTGGTGACATTCGTCCTGGGGACATCCGCCCTGGCGACATCCGCCCTGGTGAAATCCGACCCGGTGATGATTACGACCGGCGTGGTAACTACTAAGTACTCGAACAGCGCGGGGCCAGCGCGGGGCCAGCGCGGAGCGCAGGTGTGTTAATACCGAATTGGGCAGTTCGACAATTCTAGGATATCCGCATATATGTCCTTCAGCGGCGCCGTAAATTTGTCATTTGCTTTACTTTGGCCTAACTTTGATCATCCACTCCCAGGAACCACGTCTCCGGCCCACAAACTGAGGAGACGGGACCGAACAGGTGACTTCTATCCGTTTTCGAGCCTTTGTAGGCTTGCACGACTTCCAGCACTGCTCCTGGGACAGACTGCAGGTGACATGCACTTTACGGCTTTTTACCCGGGGTAATTTAGGGGGCTGGTTTGGTGTTCATTTTGGATATGAAAATTCAATGCTTTTTCCTCACATCGTCTTGCGCTCATCCAGATACCCCCATCCTCTCCTTTTACTTGTACTTTCCTGTCTCATCCGTCATCACATTCGGACTCTGTTTAATCCTGCTCGCTCGCGTTTCTCGACGCCAACTGTCAATACTGTCATTCGTGCAACTTTACAATCCAGTAACGGTTTAGTTCCTTAACAAACTTCGGCCCAACTGTCGCTAGCTGATTGACAAACGTACCATTAATACGGTCACGTTTGTTCGTAAGGTTCCACAACTAGGGAATGCGGAGAAGATGAGACCGGAACTACGTCGATGGTTCCGTGCTTGTGTGGCTGGTAGCCACAGCGTCCATACGTTGTACGGGAGTATAGCCTTGACGAAACCATAACAAACACACAACACTAGCGACGTGTTCAAACTGCCCTACTCCAGCACTTTTGACTGATTCTCAATAGGACTCTCGCATGAATCACATCAAACCGACGATAGACGTAAATATGACGGTTGTGTTCCCGTTCGATCTGGACCCGTGCTATATAACCAGAAGATGGCTCACCTAAAGATGGGCTCCTACAATCTCTGTGCCTACTGGCGACACCCAGATTTTGTTGACATATCCGAGCCTCCTGCCCCTATGACCTACAACACTACCTTACCGCTCATCAAACGTTCTGGCCATCTTTTGGTTGGCCTTCCTGGATACTCATACGGTCTAGAGCCAGATCCATACTCTCGCCAGAAGACTTTTTCTGTGGCCCCTTACAAGCGGGGAGCTGTCAGGGCTCGTTCTCACCTCAGAGATGTAAAGTTCCAATGTGACCGGAATCTCGGATGGAACATTGAGTATGCAACCGCATATATTGTCAACCACTTGGATCCGGCGAACTCTCCAAAGGCTGCAGAGTTCCTGGCCAATATCCGGAGAACCGCTCACGAGGTTGAAAAGACCAACGCCACACAGATGCGGGAAATCGCCTTCAGGACTTTTGCTTCACTTGACAAAGTTCTTTTCAATTCCAATCTGAAGGATGCCGTCTTCCTGGATGTACAAAATCTTGGGTACCATGTGTCCGGCGCCACCTGCAATCCGGGGGAGGGCTTCAACCGTCAAGTTCCTCGTATCTCCATTGTTTTGAACACCGAAATGCACAATGTGGTGGATTCGGATACTATTCTTGCGAATCTCATTCATCACATGATCCATGCTTACTTTCTGGTTGCTTGTGGTCCACAGCGAGCGGATGAAGTAGGATACGGCCGACTAGCACACGGGATTCCATTCGCGAATGTCCTCTATGCCATCAAAAAGTTGACCCCCTCCAAAGAAAAGCCACTCCCTCTTAGTTTCGGCCATAAGTTAAACCATCCCAGCGGAATGATGGCTCCATATTTCAACCCGTACATCGAAGCTGACATACATCACCAAGGAGGTCCTTTTCCAAATGATTGGCATTGCAGTTACTGCCCCGCTCGTGTCAAGTCCATCAGCGAAGCCGACGCGAATGGGTGGTACGACGGCATGAGTAAACCACTCCTGGAGCTCCCAGAATGCGCTCAAAAAGCTACCGTACACGTCTTGAAAGACGATAAGCTTGTCGAAACTCCTCGTACCCAGACATTGGCGCCCGGTGATTCCGTTGAACTTATCTTTGAGGGCAAAGCCGTTTTAATTGCCACGGAGAGAGTCAACGCCTATGAAAGTGTCGCCGCAGTTTTCGAGAAGACCAGATGGCTCACCATACCCGAAGGCACCAGCAACGATGTCTTTATGACCCTTCTTGAATTCTTACATTCAGGATCATTCTCTCCCGATCCTGCGCCCGTCCTGGCACCCGGCAGGAAAGGCCCTCCCCTCATACAACCGGTACAGACCGATTCTCCGCCTTTCCTTCTTGCCGCGATCCGCCTGTTCAAACTTGCCAGTGGCCTGAAATTTGACGATATCAAGATGGCGACTCTGGACCGCATGGAAAATCAGTACATCACGCGTGAAGATCCGATTGCCATCCTCAAGGAAATCTATGATCCCAACTCGCCCGAACCTGACGCACTTCTCCGGGATTGGGCCACAAAATTCCTTACCCAGCAACTTAATCCGCAACAAATGTCACTCTTTCATTACCAGCCAGGCGTTGGTGCCATCACCAATCACAAGGAACCTCCCAACCTAGTGAAACTACAGTGCGACTTTTCCTTCCACTCGAGATATCTTGAACTCCTTGAAAAAAGCGCAGCGTTCCATGTTGATGTTATCAAGGCAAGTGATGCGCTGCGCCTGCAACCACCGCCCACGTCAATCGTCCATCCAGGAGGGCTTCCCATCCTACCCCCTTGCCTACAACCCTCTCTCCCTTCTTACCATCTTGCCTCCCGTATTCCATCCATCCATCCCTCAATCTCAGTGTCCGCGCCACCCCCTAGACGCCCTGATATCTTCACCGCGCCACATATGGGAGTGAGGGACGATATCGATCTCAGAACCCCAAAACCAGGTCTCTGGGCTGGCTTATCTGGATATGACCCGCTTAGGAGTGGGGCTGTGAGTGCAGACCCGTTTCGTACTAGGAGGTTGAGTCCCCCATTTGGGCCTAGGGAGTATGTAGACCCATATTATGGTGCGGAAGTGGATTTGGAGAAGATTTATTCCGTTTATTGAGGGTTAGTATCGTGAGGAAGATTGGGATGTTAGCCAGATTTTGCGTGACAAGGGGGAGGAGGAGATACATGGGTGATGGACATAAATAGAAAGACATAGACAGTAAAAACATGAAAGGAAAGTCAATTCACTACTGTTTTTCTGACTATCTCTTCCATATCATATATCCCACTTCTTTCCACCCCCCGGAAACTAAGTAGAGCATATTAAGCTTTCCCTCATCGAAACCCACGACCCTAGACAAAAAAAAGCCAGGCCATGCTTTGTATTACTCTACACTTGAGCAAAGTGTAATTGTGCTACACAACTTGGAAATATTCCGCGGTTTTATAGGTGAGAGAATAAGAAAAAAATAATCAGGAAGAATGAGAACGCACGTGATTAGTATTACACTCAGAATTCGGTCACAAAACACCTACCTTTTTCTTCCTTGGCCTGTTGAAATCTATACCTTGTAACTGTCTACATGAGTTACATGCAGTTGATGCTTTTGTCTGTTGCCCAAATGATATGCACAAGCCATGTGATCCTCTATAAGGCTGAGTCCAAAATAGCAACCGTCACCCTAAGCGAGGACCCCTAACTTTGGCGTGCAGCACCTTGAAACCCCAGACAAACCCCAGACAGGGACATCCGTTGCACATCCCTTCATGAACCATTACTAGAGACCGCACATCCCGTCTACGCTAACCCCTTGTCTCGAGTTGGACTCCATACTGCCACATTTCTTTGCATTTTTTGCACATTCCTACCTACAACAAAGAGACCAAGGGCCCATCCATGGCGGCCGCTATTGAGATCGAGGTCCAGCCACCAGATGACCCCAAATACACGCTTCATTATATGAACGGCATGAACGGAGTCCATAGCTGCCCGACATGCGGGACGGACATTACACCCGCTGTGAGAGATCAGAATGCAAAGGACAATAAGAGGAGGATAGCAGAGCTGGAGGCGCAGATCAGAATTTTGACGGATAAAGCAACGGCGGCAGGTATGTACTCTATGATCTAGCACCCTGGCTTCATCATAAGGGTTTCCCTTGCCCATGACACTATTGGATATTGGGACACGTTACAGTCATACGAATACTAACTCCTTCTCCCTTCTAGCCGACAAACTTGCCGACTACGAAGACGAAATACTCCGCCTCCGCATCACACATACATCCACCACCACCACCTCTCCCCAAAAGTCCTCACCGCAAAAGCCTCCCCTCTACCGCACCGATACATCCTCTTCGCTCTCCCCTAGCCGGCCCAGCACCTCCTCCGAAGCCGCACGCCCTCAAACCGCCACCTCCACAACCTCCAAGCCCTCCCGTTTCTCCTTCCTCCGCCGCAACCCATCTTCCGCAAACATCACCCCCGACGACTTCCCCACCCCCCCTCTCCCAAATCAAAGATCTTCTACGCCGGATTTAAAAGCCCAGTTAGAAAAGGAACAGCGCCTACGGGCACAGGCGGAGGGGAAACTGGCGAATATGAACGTGGAGATTGAAGAGTTGTCTGCGACGCTGTTTACGCAGGCGAATGAGATGGTGGCGACAGAGCGGAAGGCGAGGGCGAAGTTGGAGGAGAGGGTTAAGGTACTAGAGGTTAGAGATGAGGAGAAGAGGGCGAGGTTGGAGAGGCTAGAACAGTGTTGTAAGAGGATTGAGAGAGTTAGGGGATTGTTGGGGGAGGAAGGGAGGGGGAAGTTGTGAAGTGCGTGGACATGATGGTGTTTCCAGCTACATACGCAGTCCTCTGACTCTGGAGCGAATAGGGCGACTCGAAATTGATACATCTTCGCTAGCCCGCCGAAACCGAACTCCAGAGTCAGCATCAGGGGAAGGTATTTGAAGCAAGACGAGGGAGAGGGGCGGGAGATGATCTATTTCCCTTCTCTAAATGAAGAGGCCCCCGATGGAGTTATGACGGGACGGAACTTATGTTTTCACGTTTGCTTTTCTTTTGTATTTGGGCATTTATCAATGTCCTCTAATACTCGAGATACCCTTCTCTTTAACTCTTTGTCATGTACGGGGTTTGGGCTAAGGCTAGCATTGCATTATGGGTTCTGCGTTTGTATTGGTACTATGTCTATTTCAAGTCTTGCTGTCATCTTCGAGCGTTACGTTGCTATTTGGATCATGTGCCGTCATTTCCATCAGATTTCATGCAGTTCGGGCATTCGTAGCATTGCAAGAGCGGAACTTCATTATTAGTCTAATAGCGAACTTGCTTAGCTGCTAAGCTGCTCATCCATTATCCCACAACTCCTCTTCCCTTTTCTTCTCAAGGCCTTGTAGACAGCCGATTCGTCCAGGTCCTCGCAATTCTTTGATTGACCACTTCTAGGGCTAAACATATTAAGTTTCTATCCCTCCGTTTCCTCATTTCTGGAATCCGAAAGTCCCTCGATCTCTCCTCATCCCGTCTTGTACCCACCCCGTTCATCAAACAGACAGACTAACTTAGCGGCCCCACACGTTCACCGGGTCACGCTCGTCCCGTCGTCGCAGTTCCGTTCTTCGTTTCATGACATAAGCGATAGACTTCAACTCCACTTCTTCCAGAAATGGTAGACAATGTGCTTCTGTTGGGACCTGGGCAAAAGGAAACTTCTCAGTTCAGGTGACCCGCGCGCAAGGGTATGAAGGTGTCGAGATAATCCGTCTGTTCACTTCTGGCGAAGAAAGGTCATCGATGTCCACAGTGTCATCTTCGAAAGATTTCAGACGATTGATGAAGTTCTCCCGGATGCGGAGGCGCTGGAACGGGCCCAAGGTCGGATAGTGAAGTACCAGTTGTATACGCGATTTGAAAGCCTCGTCAAATGTGCCGACACGATTATTAGTGAGGATAAGGATGCTTTCATAGTATTCAAGAACCCGGCGGAAAACTGAAATCAATGCGTTCCTCTCTGGATATCACAACATCCCCCGGTTTAAACAAATACTTGACATGTTCCGGAGATATTTTGGAACGAGCGAGCAGAAAGCCCACTTTGTTGTACTCTCTACCGTAATTCCTTAGGACAAAGTCTGTAAGATGGTCCAGTTGTATCTATGCCTGATAGGGAAGAGAATCTGGGATACTGCTCAGCCTGCTCCGGCTATGGTATATAAAAAGATACGGAGCTTGTAATTCGCCACGGTACTGGAAGTTCTCCAGAATACTGACGAACTCCGTCGAGATCCTAACAGTTTCTCAACAGCGTATCCGAGATCCTTTGCGACCGGCGCAATACTCTCTCCAGCGCGGTTGGGTATGGAGGATTCATGTGTGCCACTAGTATGCTCGAAGGGGCGAGGAAAGATGCGGTCGTCGGATTTGTTGGAACCTTGGTACACGATAAAAGAAATATCTTTATTCTTTTCGAGATAGAGGTCAAAGTTTGCCCCCGGAACCACAATTTGAACTCCACGGTTTTTTTTCCTTGGTTGAGATCCATTGGGGCCGGTCAAGATACGGCTGAGAAAGTTGTCTTTTGTAATTTTGACGCCGGTTTCGTTTCTCGTTTCTACAGAGAGCATGATCCGATAGAGGTACTGATTGCGGTCAGGAGCCCGCAAGTTCTTCAACTCTCCAACTCTCCATATTGCTGAACTCGATCTTGCAAAGCTTTAAAATACTCCTGAAATTCTTGTAGGTCCATGTCTGCCACATTACCTATGTTTGGCCTATTGGGAACAACGCTTCCTTGACAGCTCCTAGACGGTTCTGAAAACGGGCTAGAACCATCATCTGGTAAAGGCTCCATTGCGGCGGGTGAAAATGCCTGGTTCATCGCGTTTTCTGCTTGTTATCCCATTGGTAACCTCTCTTTGTATGCAAGGCTTCCTCGCATTGGAGATCCAGGGGCAGGTAGCAACGAAGATACAACGGTTCCTTCAAATAAACTTCTAATTCTTCCACCTAATTTCGATCTTTTGCTTCCTCGCCACGACGATTCAAGATTTTCTCGCAATGGAGTTAGGTTTAGTGCGACAAGAGAATGCTGCAGGATGTCACTTGCGTGGCTATGATTATCCGAAATAGTCGAGGAATTATGGAAGGACGAAGGAGGCTCCAATTTACCGAAGAATCGAAGATGCCGGTTAATGGACTATCTATAGAAGAAGGCCCGTACCCAAGAACTCCAAGCAACCAACCTCCAAGATGTCCTCGCTGCCGTTAATGACGCCCAAAAACGGTATGCGGACGAACGTCCCGAGGCCAAAGTTCGACACTGGATTTCAGCTTTTGCGAAACACGTTTATCATTATGCCGGCATAATGGAACGTACTTGCGCAACACCATACGGAATATGTTGCACTGGCCTGAAGGGCTTTGAAACTGCTATTCATGGTGAGTAATCTTCTTGGAGCGGCGTGGATTCGTCCTATCTTCCGCGTTGACATCCAACAGTCCGTCCTCAACATGAACGTCTGGAAACCACTATTGTGGCCGACCTCTGCGAGATAACAGACGCTCTGCCCCAGATAGACCTACCGTGTTTGCTATACCCGAGTCCTGTGATGAATCTTACTATAGCAACTTTGTATGTTCATATCATCAGCTTCCTCGTCCGAGCCTTAGAATGGTATGAAGAGAGCAAGCTCAAACGTGCCATACATCCGATCACTAAGCCAGCCGCGCTGCGGTATAATGATTTTATCAAGGAGATTCAGAGATGCACTAGAACTGTGTACGACCTTGCGGCGGCCAGCAGTCACGTGGAACAGAGAGATATCCATCATCAAATCCGTTATCCTGTCTCTGCTGTCCAGTGCCTAGAAGGAGCTGTTCGCGAAATCCACCTTGATCAGAGCGCATTTCTTACGATTCGGCACCAGGTTTTTGAGGTATTTTTAAACCAAGCTCTTTCAGTGGTCGCTTCATCCTGTGCTTTGAATTACAAAGAAAGCGTCAATCTTGCTATCGTCCAACGAAACAAGCGCAGGCACACGTCCGGAGCCCAAGGTACTCCATCTTGAACGTTCCCCAAAGTTGCACGCCTGGGACAAATTACCTTATTCCACGCTGCTTATTTTAGCGTCGACCTTCTGTGAACGGCAGCACACACGGGACTTTTGCACGAATGCGATCGAACAGCTGCTCAAGTCCAAAGCGGCAGTACTTTAGGTTTCAAAAGACCTCAGTGGAAAACAACACTCACTCGTGGAAGCGGTCAAGTGTCTTATTCACCAACTGCTCGATATGGATTACGTTACCCCCACCGATATTGCCCTCTCATCCTATTTATGCTAGTTCCGAGCTGCTCACCTGATAGAAGATTATACCAACTTACCTGGAGAACTGGTACAACATTTTCAGCTGGTTTGTTGCATCGTGGATACGCAAGCAATCGGCCCAGACGCGATTCCTTTATGCCGACAGCTGTACCACGGCGCCATAGACCAACTAAAGGAGAGGATTGAAGTCACCGTCGTAAAGACTACACTATGCATATACGGTCCAAGCTCAACGCCACCCGGGATGGATGATGGCCTCGTCCTTCGAAGCTGGAACACTTCCCGGGGAAAGGGCAGAAAGCCTCCCCCAGAGCCGTTGGGGGCAAAGGGGACCCGCGCCTTAGCCGTAAGGAGATATCCTCGCGGAAGATCAGGTAGAGGGAGATGACCTTTCTTGTGATTACTTTTTCCCACCTGGTAAGCTCCGAGGCGGGAGACTCCTCACAAAAAGCTAGCCATGATGCAAATTCCAGATCAACCGGAGTGGAAACAGAACCTGATTTCGGGAAGTGGTAAAGTATGAGGAAAGTAACGGCAACTTCTTTGTAGCAGCCTTCTTCATTCCGAGTCCCCTTCCTAGCCTTCGTCATCAGCCTTACACTTAGAGCCAGCCTTCAGTGTCCTCACTTACAGTCTTGTTGAAGATAGGAAGGTTCTCATGTTCTTGACTGGCGTAAGTAGGCATCAGCAGAGCCCTTCTTGAAACTAGTAAGCTCGGCCATAACATCGTAATGGACCTGGAGCTTCCTTTCCGTTAATGTGTCTGTATTTATGGCTAAGCTTGAGAGGAGACGTACTTTTTAGGATCCAGCAGCTATGTTGAGGTAAGCGGTCGCGAATATTTTGGTCCCTCTGGCGTCAGAGTCCTTGAGCTTCAGATCTTGGGAGCTGCAGTCGCCTTTACCACATCGTCATATCCATTGTTGGTAGCAATCTTGGGGGTATGATGGCTGGCGATAGAATCGAAACAGAATGCAATGGTCACTGGGTAGATGGGATATGAAGGAAGTGAGGCAGAAGAAGTAGGGATCGAATCTGATAGATTTACTACCAAGTTTTTTAGATCAACTCCAAACTGCTTGAGTGGACCTTTTTTACCATCGAAGCCATCATTACTCAGGAGGAAGGCTAGCCACTAGCAGCAGTGCGTACCTCTTGGGAGTGCTCTAAGACTAACTAGTTCTACTACTGCCCGCGTTCGCGCCGAGCTGTCAACCAGGAAGTTGGCGGAGGGAGCTGGAGAGGGAAGGCAAAGAAATTGGAGCAGCGCACAGAGCCTGACTAAGCTGACTATATAGGTTCTGACGCAATTGTGATTATCTTTAGGAACATTTTTAGATGCTGGCATTGACCGAGGTTTACACAGGCTACCAATATGATATAGGAGAGAGGGTGGACGGCATAGTGGTAGCAAGAAGATTAAGGAAGTTAAAAGGCATCACACAAGCAAACAAACATCTCACATATCTAGATCAATATCAACTCCAATGGAGGGAACCTCCACGCATTCCACTAGCCGGTACACTCCCTCGCCCCTTAGACTTTGCCCACATTGGCCAGCCTATTTCCTGCATCAGCGGACCCCGAACATACACACCAAGCCCATCCCCTCTTACTGAAAAAGGTAGTTGTATTCATACAATACAGCCTAAGAAGAAAACCCGAATCACCACAGCCAAGCCTAGGTATAGAATAATAAAGAAGGCTCCAAAGAAAGACACCACCGGATCAAGTCGTTTAAAGAAGGTCATCTGAAGAAGTAAAGAAAAAGGAAAGTGGTTGAACACTGTAGCGCACAGCGCGACGCGTGTCTGGAAAAAAAAAATAAGGTTAAAGAGAGTACAGAAAATAAAGTATAAAATAGCCTCTTACCAGGCCATTGTTACATGGAACAATGCAACTGCAACTCCCGTAAGAATGCAACCAGTATATGCATGTCCAACTGATGCCAAAAGGTTTGTAGAGAACAGAAAAGGGATGATCGAAAAAACCCAAACTCCCCAAGACGCCAGTAATATTCGTCATTATCTGTGCCAGCAAGGGCAACCAGATGATCTCAGTCATGCCTTTAGAACATGAGAGGTATCAGGGGTATTTCGAAGAGCAGACGACCATCATATATCATAACATAATTCGCAAGCATCTCAACTTAGCCATTGTCTGAGAGGAGCCAGACTATGGCGCGGCCTTCACGGCGCTCGCGTTCTTTTTTTTCTTGCGCTCGAGCCATTGACCTAGGAGGTCATCCAACTGTCCGTTCAACTGAGCCATCGTCTTCCGTTCTTCGGCAAACAAACCTGCCATTATAGGATGCTCTGGACCAGCTGGAGTGACACCAGTTGTGTCATTGATGACCACAAGCATATCTCTGATTTCGCTACCATCATCGAGATAGGAGCGGAGCGAGGCGTCCGACCAGGCAGGCAGCGAAGGGCTTATTACTTCTGGTAAGGAAGTCACAATCTTTGCCGGCACTGGGGCGCTGCGCGATGGCGGACGTGCAGTAGACGCCGGCGTGAGTGAGGTCGTCGGGGAGAGCGATCCGATCGGACGACTTACGTCGATGCTCGGCTTGTTTGGCGCATGCGATGTTGGGCTCTGTTCGCGGGGTGGGGTCGCAACCGGAGAGGTTGTATCCTGGCTCGATGTGTCTCCTGTAAGCCCAGGTGGTTGATGTGGATCGGACACTTGGTCTTTGTCCCCCGTGTTGACGCTTTCGGGTGGCTGCGCATCTGATTTGGAAATCTGGATAGGAGACTCGGATAACCGTCCGGTTGGCTCCGAATCGGGCTGTTGAGACGGCTTCTTTTGCTCTGCAGAGGGATCTGCGAAGGGGTCGTCCTGCTCCTCGACTGGGGAATCAAAGTCATCCAGCTGGACACGTTCTTTGGCCTTCTTCACCTTCTCCGGCCGAGCTTCGCGCTCATTGGGCTGTCGGTTCAGTATATTCGAAGACGTCTGTTTCGACGCTGCAGAATTTGAGCGGTTCCGCAGTCCTTCCGGCGACTTTACTCGCTCATCCAGAGAAGATTCCGCTGGCCTTTCCCCTTCTGGAGACACCAAACGCATTGTCGCCTTGGTATCAGGGCCCAAAGGCCGTCCTCTCGAAACATCTCTGGGGGTGCCGTCCTGTGTTGCCAGAGGTTCCGGGCTATCGGTTTCCGGGCCCTTCTTTGACGGTGACGTATCTCGTGTGCGTTGCGGTTTCTGTAATTTGCCCTTACTGGGCTGTCTCTGCGGCGACTGCGACGGGTCCATGTCGGTGGACGGACGCTCTGATTGGGGTGAATGACGACCGAACTCTTCTGACACTTTTTCGGCATCACTGTCAATCGAATCCAGGCCACCACCTGCGCCTTTTGGCTTCTTCTCTTTCCTCTTGAACAATCCACTGAGCATGCCAGGCTTCTTTTCTTTCTTTTTCCTGTCATCCTTAACCTTATCAGCGAAACCATTCTTCTCGAGGCTTTCAAGGCTCGGCCCGCGCTCTCTTGAACCGGTTGTGGAGGTGCTAGAATCATCCCGGAGAAGGCTTGGCGTGAGGATGATCTTTCTAGTCTCCGCATTGTCGTCTTTGAAAAAGGAGTCGGTATTGCGCATAGTGCCGTTTCGAGAATACTTCGGATCGAGCGGGCCATCAACCATTTCATCACTAGACCTCGCCTTCTCCCCATTTTTCGAAGACTCGTCGTCCAGGTTTTGATCACGTTCCTCTTCAGTAGAATCTGCCTTGGTATCCTTTTTCGCACCATTGACTTTAAGAGGTTGTACTTTGAGGTCTTCATCCGGTTCAGGTTCCGAATTGTCGGCATTGCTGTCGATCTGGGCCTGGTTGGGGTCCGCTCCACCAAACAACTCCTCTTCCCCGTTCTCCTCATCCGAAGAATAATCATAGTCAGAAGCTTCCACGTAGGTATTTGTAGGGTCGTCAAAATGCACGGTTTTGGCGTTTCGTCGCCTTATGGCCTTCTTGAGAGGATTTTTGGATTTCTCTGCCATATCACCGAGCATGGTGGCCGAGAGCTACAAATATCAGCTGAGGGATTCCGAATGAATGCGGTCTGCTCACATCAATATTCCTGTGCTTGTTCAACCGTGCCAGCCGCTCAGTTGGCGTTTCAATATGCTCGGCAGGCAAATAGCCTGGCCATTTGGAGTTAGCAAATACCGACTGCAATCCCTTTTTCCACCTACCTATGCTGCTATCTTTGACCACTCTAACGAGCCACCAGTAGCTGTTGCTATCATCCAAGAGAACCATGGTATCCCCCTTAGTAGCATTGGCCTGGCCTTCAACGGTTGCCACAAATGTGTGCAGGGCGTAGACGAATTCGAAGTCGATGTCCTCTGTTTCTCGTAAGCATTCGCCTCCCCAGCCGGAATCGATAAATCGAGGATCATCAGAAAAGAGAATGTCATTGGAATCATCATCGTGATAGTGGTCTTGGTCGCACACTGAATCGAAGTCGCTGTCGGTTGTCCAGGAAGACGACCACGTGGGCGAAGAAAGCGTAGGTACATCTCTCTCCTCCTCATCAGATGCCTCCTCACCCTCCTTGCCCGAACTTTCATCCAGTTGGCGGAGGTCGTTTAGGCTCGTATCTCGTAAAGGATCGAAAGCCGGAAGGAATACGGACTGTAGATCCGACTCGCTAGCTAATGAATTCTGGGAGTCCTGGCGCATAGCTTGGGATCGGGGTAAGCGCGCTTTTGGAAGGTCGTCTAGATATTTAATACTGGGTCGGAGTGCGGCCGGTCTTCGGTATGATCGATACTTACCATCAGGATGATGTTCCGTTGACTGAGTATTTTGCTTATGGAAAATTGGACGAGAGAAAAAGGGAACAGGAGAGAATCTGCCCAATCCAGAAGGGGATTTGGATCCAGATGCTACAACATCTCCTAAGCTCCTAGATCTAGCCGCAAGGATAGGAAAATGGAGAGGAGTCGCAGTAAATGGAGAAGAGGAGTCAATAGGAGATAAGGAAGAAAGGGGGCTCCCGGGAGGAGGACTCGCGATTGGAGCCACAGAAGAACTCCGCGGGAGCCAAGGTGAAGAAGGTAAAGAATACCCACCATCGTCAATCGAGGGCGAACTGGATATTTTATCCATCATGTCGTCGTCCAGGTCATCATCGGCGTCCGCGTCGGCCAAGTTGCTATCCTCCGTACCACCGTTGATTCCGCCATTCAATCTCACCGCTTGTTCATCGAGTGGGCGGGCACCTTCCCCAGAAAGAACTGTGCGCTCGTCATCAGAGCCCGGATCATCACGTAAGGTAGTTGTAGTACTCCATGTTGATTGGCGGAGCCGCTCTTCTTCCGAGCATTGTTCTTCGGTTACATGACGGAGGGAAGCTTCCTGGTGCGGGGCAGCAGGTCCGACTCCAAGCGGCGCTGGATGTTGAGGTTGTCGGGAGTGGTCCTTCGCTGTGGGAGAGGTTGTGGCTTGCAAATCGAGGGTGTCTATCCATCAATCGAATTAGCCAAGTTCCCGCGGCTCGAGACACAAATGCATGCTTACCAGCCCTAATAATGTGTGGTCGTGTCATCCTAGCTCATGCCCGTAGTGTAAAATAATGGGGTTCAAATAATTTTGGGTTGCCAGTGATCGCCAAGGTTGAGGTGTGTGGCATCGAGGATTGCGAGAGGTGGGTGGGTGGGTGACCGTGGGATTAAGGAGCAGAGGACCCGAGCGAGAGGGCTCAAAGAAAGATAGGAAAAAAGAAAGAGCGAATGTGGCCTCGTCAGTAAGCTTCGCATACAATGCTTTGTTGAAGTGTTGAAGAGACGAGGAGAGAGTGGAATGGTGCGTGGGCCGTGTGTAGGTGATTGTCGAGCTGTGGGATTGACGTCGAGAAAGGCTAGGGGGGATGTTTCAAGGCATTTCGGGAATCCAGCGGGCCAACAATGGTTGAAAGGCAGGCTAAGGAGCGAGAAAGGTCGGCGAACGAAAGAATACGTGTTGTCTGCAGGATTGCGGCTCTCTGGACTGTTGATGTGAATCGAGAGCCGTGAGAGTTGGTGGCGCAGGTGGTGATGGTTGGAGAAGGAAATGCAGTGCAAGGCTGTGGTGTTGAGAAATAATTTGGGGATGACTGCGAAACGACCCCCTTCCAAGCTCCCTGTCGAAAGCTGAAACCCCCCCCCCCTCTCCCCCCCCGAGCTGAGGGTTGGGGACGACCTGAGCGTCCCAAGAGTCCCGCACTAAACTCGTTCCTTACTGTCAAACCATCATTTTTAGGGCATGAAAGTGTGGGGAGACGACGATCTTGAATCGAATTCCCCTCCGCTTTTATCATTTGTACTTCACCCTATTTTGACATCTACTTTTGATGATAAACACAGCAATTCTGGCGTGCTGAGTGCATATTGCTGCATCCTCATGGCGCCGCTACCTTCTGTGCAGAACAGCGGAGTGATGAAACAACTTTGCATTCAATGACACCATGACTCTCGTTGATCGTCATGAGCAACCAGACTTCAGTGTGTCTGTTCCATCTCGTCCCTCACTTTAGGAGGTTTCTGTTCCATCTTGTCCTCACTTCAGGAGGTTTCTATTTCATCTCGTTCCTCATTTCAAGACAATTGTGCTCTTTAGGGTCGAACAGATCATTGGAAATACACTGCGGCAAACCTACTCCTACCGTATCTCTCTGGATTAGTTCTGGGAGTTATTCTGGCATTATCTCCGTGAACTTTTCCTACTACTACTCATCGAGACCAGGCCATACGAATCAAGCACCAACCAGAACAAACAAGAGGCTTCGGGTGGCGATGAATTTCTTAGAATGCTTCATTAAGCTACAAATAAGATGTCCAGTTGAAGTTGAACTCCAAGGGTTGTGCTCAGCTAGTTGGGATGGGTGTGAACGGAAGCGCCAGGCTGAGTCGTCACCTACCCAGCGTCTATTTCGAGCCTCCAATGGATGAGGCGAGTGCACCCTTATAATTGCTCACTTAAGCCCAAGAAATCGGGTTAAAGATATGTTTCAGATTCACAATATCACCAATAGAGTTGTCTATCCTAATGAATGGCTTTTGGTGAATTGAATTACTCAACTTCGAAGCATGGACTGTCACGTGCTCACTCCGCTATGCAACTGCACATCCGCATCTTTTGTTTCCGATGGATGCTAAAAGGAACAGCACAACAGTTAAGAGAAATAGGCCAACCGCTATTCACAAGGATGTGTAAAATGTCCGAGTCTGTCGTGCGTGTCTCACGTTGGATCTATACTTGTATCACCGATACCCTAGGACGTGCTTCACTATTGTACACTGATCTGTTGTCACAGTTGCGACATAGTTAAGCCTCCCTCTGATTACATAAAAAGGTTATTCGACTTCGGTTATTTGACATGATCTATCTGGCAAGGTGACATCTACAGTGAGTGCCAGCCAGCACTCATCTCACCATCGTTCGAGTTGTGTCCTACGAACCCACCTCGCACGTACTACCGCCGACAATCTGGAGTAGAGTCCCCCCGACCACTATACTTGTACCGCATTTCAAGGTTCCTTGTGGTTTACCCTTATGTCTTCCCATTGTCACGTCACCCTTCTTGTTGTCTCTCTCAGTCCAAATTCCCATCTATCCGTCCACTTCTGAGGGACTTGTATTTTCCCGCGATCCCTTCATCAGTACGACTTCATCCTCAAATCTCATAGGACCTAACGCTCATAGGGTCATACATACGCGCAGCCCGATCTTTTGCCACGGCTAGCAACAGATACTCCTCCCATGAAATAGCAGGACATGTGGAAAAGGGCACACCATACCAAAGCCAATCTGGCAACAGATCGTCTCTATCAGTCGAGCACGTTCGATGCGAGCGTGAGATTCCATCTTCTTGCGATGGAGGAGACTAATTGTTCACATGGAAAGAGAACATCTGGAGTATAAGAAGGCATGGGGTCTACTGGTATTCAGAATTTTAAAAACACACCATTCCATCCCAAATTCCACAAAACTCAAGAGTCAGATCCATCTACCATTTTCCGCAGCTGCCATCATTTGCCATCCATAACAATTCCACTTAATATCTGCATTTTCCAAAATCTTCAGACTTCAAAACATCCTCTTTGCAATATGCATCCGATGGCCCAACTTTCCATCGTCGCCTCCGGCATTGGCGCTCTCCATGCCACCAAAACCATTGCAGCCCGCACATATGCCAGAAATAATCAGATCCACTCGCTCAAAACGCAAGCCGCAGCATTACATACACGCGCGGCACCACGCCTCAACATCACCACACCAAGTGCTGGTCTGCCGAGACAGAAGTGATATTCTAAGTATATGCTCTAGTAGATTATATTCGAGGTGCGCCATTCCATCTGCTCTTCTCTGCACCTACACGCGTTTCGAAAGTGTAAATATATAGCTAACTCAGAGTACCAGAGAATGTACCCAAAGCTCGCTCCCATCTCTCCAAACCCTCCCCCCAGAATCCTTGAGCTCCCGTCTTGAAATTGCTGGCGGAGAAGCTTTCATACCCAATCCATCTAACCCAGCATTCCTAACCCCCAGCGTTGTTCAATGCAGGGGGCTGGTGTTCACACCACGTTTTTAAATTGGCGGGCAAATTCAGTGGAGAGCAACGAGTTTCTTTGATTGAGTTGATGAGCTTACGCGGTAACGAACGTGGATTCTTATGTAAATAGCTCCGTCTGTAACGACTCCTATGTCACTTTCATGGTTGGAGGATGCCGGTTTCTGTGCTCGGGGATTTATGGAATGTGGTGGCTCTGCTTGTGAGGATTTTGAGCAATGGGTATCGAAGAATCTTTTACATACGAACGAGGCTATGGAATACCTGAAATGAGTCTCTTGTGCTCCTTTTCAGCTACGCGTGCTGCCAAATGATATATTCAGTTTTTCTACCACGGGACTTTCCTCACCATTTCTCCGGTGGTTTTTGAATGGGACAGACAGAGCGCTTATTAGAGGAGGGAAGACACAAAGAAGCGTTTTGTGGAGAAACAAGAATTAAATAACGACCAATCTTCGTAATACATAATGGTATCCGATTTCAAAAGAAATTGGAAGACGGTCAGAGCAGCAGACCAGAGATTATATCTCTTTTCGATCTCCCCAGCTTCTTATCTAAGACCTTCACCTTTTACCCCCTCCATTTACGGACCCCTGTCTCACAGGTACTGTGGGTGGACCAAGCACACCCCGGGCATGGAAATTCCATGCCTTATTCTAAATCAAATTTCCTGTCTCAGGACCAGATCGAGGAGGGATAATGTTGAGCTCAAAGAAGCTACACACCTATCCACAGTTTTCCTCTCCAACCCTGAAACGGCTTTCCACGCAATTTATGGTCTCTGCTCCTTTTTACTACGTTGTGACGCTTAGTCTTCCAGATGAACGCTCAGACTTTAACAGAGGCCGCAAATCTTGAGAATTTTATCGACGGTAAAGCGTCCCGGCTAAAGTTTGCGCCGATAAAAGGACCAATAAGCCCGCCACGGCAGCTGCCAGTCCGTAGTCCTCAGCTCCGGAGCGAAGATATCGAAATCCTTTTTCTGCAGGCGGTCGAGCCAGGATTGCGTCGCAACACTCGGCATAAACACACCAAAAGCTCTCTCGACCTCGGCTCTCTGGGCGTCCGCACCCGTGATAAGTTGTTGCGCACTGTAGTGATGCTCCTCATCAGACTGGTGTTCAAAATCATGCCCGGTGTTTCCTTGGGTGCGAAGAGAGGCCAGCATCTCACGGGCAGTAATCAGATGGTCACTGGCGCGTGTAGCAACTTGGAAAACAGCATCCCGCAGCCCTGGTGCTTCAGAACCGAGACGGAATACATCTTCCTCTTTCACGCCCGTCTCAGCCATGACATCTAAGGGCAGAAGAACCGCCCCATGGGAGGATGGTTGCGACAACGGTTGCGTGGAAGGAAACGCGACCAATGGTAGTCCCCGGAGAACTGCCGTAATTCCCATCGCTTTTCCAATATGGGATGCAAAGTGATCCGTAGTAACAGAGGCCAAAGGTAGTGCAGATAAGGTCAGATAGAGTAAACTCGAATAAGTGTTTTCGGCATAACTCTCCAGTGCGGCGATGTTAGGATAAGGGGGATTTCCGAGATTCTGTTCCCGGGTGTTGATGATGCGGAGGAACCAAGATCGACTCATCTTCCCGTGGCCGCCCGTCCTTCGATGGAGATCGTCCGCTGCTTTTGCTAAGAGAATGGCTACGGGTTCTTTTGGGGGAGAGCCCGCCAAAGCTTTGGTAACTGTGTCCTTCCAGAATTGCATGCGCATCACGCCGATGGTTGGGCTGGAGGTGTTGTCCGCGATGCGGGCGACATCGACGTTGAAAGCTCGAATGGCGAGGTAGGCATCGCGAGCAGATGGGGGAATAAAGGTTTGGAGAATGTAGGATGAGTAGTCGTTATCGCTGGGGGTTATGGTGAGACAGAGTACCAGACATGATTCCTGCCCCTGAGACGGGAACCTACCGGATTAAGTTGGAGCAGTATGTTCTTGCAGCGTTTACTTCGCTCTCTGCGTCCGCAAGGGGATGGGTTGAATGGAAGTTCCGTGCATGACTAAGCCGAGAAAGGGATGTTTGGCGTAGTGTGCCCAAGCGTAGGAGCATTGAAGTACGCATTATGAGAGACCTCTAAACTTTGAAGAGAAATCTAGAAAGAGATTCCGGAACACCTGTCCATGCCTGGAAGACTAGAAAAATATATAAAATATGAAGGAGAAAACAAATTGGGTTGAAGACAATGGTATACAGGTAGTAGTTATCTGCGATGAATCATCAGTGTGGTGAATGGGTGGACAGTAGAAATCTAAGTTGAATAATAGGCTGACGTTCACTGGACGTTCAGAAAGTCATAACATGACGCTATTTCTATTTCGGCAAATTCTCGGCAAGCGCGTCCCGCCAATGCCGCGTCGCGTCTTCCCCATACAATTTCACGAAGGCGAACAACGGGACTAACTCTTCACTGCATTTCAATGCAACTACAATTCCCTACGATATGAATTCGACTGATGTTGACGGACGACCGCTAAAGAAGAGACGTTTCTTTGCCGAGGACTCACCTATCTCGCGCCGTTTTCACGAGGCATCGCTTTCACCGGAGCCTACGCCTTTCACTTCGTCTGAAGGGGCTCCGGGACAGAACTCCGCAGGCCATGCTGATGTAGTGTCGAAGAAATGTGAGGAAGAGGGTGATATTCAGCTCGATGGATTCGATGTGTCACTCTTTGAGGCTGTTATTGGTTCTTCAGTGCCACCATCAGTACTCAAGAGGTTGAAAGAGCTCAGTAACAATGATGTTCAGAGAGGTGGGCCTATGCTAAGAATCTCAGAGATGAAAAAGCTAACAATATGCTCCCAGCTATAAACCTATATCTCGATGGCTCATGGAATACCCCGCCTAAAAGACCGGCCATTATACCTCACAATGTGAATCGCCCATTACCGAGCTTTCTCAAAAAGGAATCTGCCGATGACCAGAGTAGGGTTACCAAGGCGTCCCCTCCTGTCTCTATGGAAATCGGCTCACCTGTACATAACAAGCTGAAGAATTCACCGAATGCGAGATACATAGGCTCTTTTGGCGTCGTTGGGTGGGCTACTAAGAGTGGGGCCGGGCTGATAAGCCATGGTGAAAAAGTAGGAATTGAACGTGCCAAGATGCAAGCTCCGTCCATGAAGTTGGGCAGAGGTGGACGGTTGAAAGTGCCAAACAGGAAGAGTCAGGACGTGTTAGTGAGGTTCACCAATCAAAGAGGGGAGGAAGTTGGTCGGTTGGAAAATGACTCTGCCGCATGGATCTCCTCCTTAATCGACCAGAAGATATGCTCCTTTGAGAGCACATGTGTGTATGCGCCTGACAGAATACGGACCAGTGAGACGATTTACCTACAGCTTCGTTGTTATTTGCTTAAGACTGCCTTTGACAAGAAGGCTATCGCTACAGTAGAAAACCGCACTACCACCCTGTTTGAAGCGAAGGAGAGTGACGATGAGCGAGACCTCCGACTAAGGCAGGTAGCGCTGGTAAAGCTTTTTGACGCCATAAACCTGCAGCCATCCAGAGTAAATGAAGCAACTGAGAAGCACAAACGCCAGGGACTTCTTCAGGCGGCAGAGTCGGCTGAACAACAGGAGAAGAAGTTGAAATCTAAGACCGGAAATACTCAAAATACTCAGGATCCTGCCAATTCATCACCACCTTCGGATGATGAAGAGGGAGAGGAGCTCGAGCAGGATCAATTGGATACCTTGTATAAGAAGGCACAAACTTTCGATTTCAATACCCCTGAAATGGAATCGGCTTCGACGTTTACTCTGGATTTGCGGAAATATCAAAAACAGGCGCTTCACTGGATGATTGGGAAGGAAAAGAATGAAGCACAGAGCCATAAGGAGATATCTATGCATCCGCTATGGGAAGAGTACCAATGGCCTATGGAAGATGCGGATGGTGTGGATCTGCCCAAGGTCGCAGACCAGTCCATGTTCTACGTCAACCCTTACTCTGGAGAGCTTTCTCTGGACTTCCCTGTACAGGAGCAGAACTGTCTGGGAGGTATTCTTGCAGATGAGATGGGTCTTGGAAAAACCATTGAAATGCTCAGCCTTATACACACCCATAGGACAAAACTCCCAGATACAAATTCTGGCTCCCATACTGTCAACGATCTTCCTAAATTGCCGAAGAATTCTTCAACGGTGGAGTCCGCGCCGTATACTACCTTAGTTGTAGCGCCAATGTCATTGCTGGCACAGTGGCAGAGTGAAGCTGAGAAGGCCTCCAAGGAGGGTACCATGAAGACTCTAGTCTACTACGGTGCAGAAAAGTCCATCAACTTGCAGAAATTATGTTGTCAGTCGAATGCGGCAAACGCACCCAATCTTATTATCACGAGCTACGGAGTAGTGCTGTCCGAATTCAATCAGGTCGCTGCCATGGAAGGACAATGTGGATCCCACGGCGGGATCTTTTCATTGGACTACTTCCGAATCATTCTTGATGAGGCTCACTATATTAAGAACAGGCAGTCTAAGACGGCTAAAGCGTGTTATGAACTCAGTGCGAAACATCGCTGGGTGCTTACGGGTACCCCTATTGTCAATCGCCTAGAGGACCTTTTCAGTCTTGTGAGGTTCCTCAAAGTGGAACCCTGGAGCAACTTTTCATTCTGGAAGACCTTTATTACTGTTCCGTTTGAATCAAAAGATTTTATCAGGGCGCTAGACGTTGTCCAGACGGTCTTGGAGCCACTTGTTCTGCGCCGAACCAAGGACATGAAAACACCAGAAGGCGAAGCCTTGGTCCCTCTTCCGCCTCGTACTATCGAAATCGACCGGATCGAGTTGTCTCAAGATGAAAAGGAGGTGTATGACCATATTTTCCTTCGAGCTAAGCGTGTTTTCAACGCCAACGCCGAAGCTGGAACTCTGCTAAAATCATATACCACGATCTTCGCACAGATTCTTCGGCTTCGTCAATCATGTTGCCATCCGGTATTAACAAGGAACAAAACCATCGTGGCCGATGAAGAAGATGCTACCCTAGCATCTGACCTCCAGAATGGGCTTGCCGACGATATGGACCTCAATGTTCTTATCCAGCGTTTCTCTTCGGACAGCGACCAAGACGTCAGTAACTTCCCTGCTCACGCATTAAAGCAAATTCAAGAGGAGGCCGACGCCGAATGCCCCATCTGCTCCGAAGAACCCATGGTCGACCAAGCCGTCACAGGATGCTGGCACAGCGCCTGCAAACAATGTCTGTTAGATTACATCCAGCACCAGCGCGACAACGACCTCAACCCGCGCTGCTTCAACTGTCGCGAGCCCATCAACGCGCGCGACATCTTCGAAGTCGTGCGACATGATCTGGTACCCCTCGACGAAGATAACATCCGCATCGACGCCCATGAAAACCTATCCTCCCAGGCTCCGCAAATATCACTAAGAAGGATTGGGATTACGGGATCAGCGAAAACACAAGCTTTATTGGGCCATTTGAAACAAGCGAGGAAAGAAGATCCGAAAACAAAATCCGTCGTCTTCTCCCAATTCACCGCCTTCCTCGACTTGATTGAACCCGCGCTAGCCCGTGACCGCATCCCGTTCCTCCGTTTTGACGGCACAATATCCCAAAAACAGCGCGCAGCCATCCTCACAGAGTTTCGAGATTCCCCGAAGCCGTATGTTCTGCTGTTGAGTTTGCGGGCGGGTGGCGTGGGCCTGAATTTAACGTGTGCAAGGAGAGTGTACATGATGGATCCGTGGTGGAGCTTTGCGGTTGAAGCGCAGGCTATTGATCGGGTGCATCGGATGGGGCAAGACAAAGAGGTGAAGGTGGTGAGGTTTGTGGTGGGGGGGAGTATTGAGGAGAAGATGTTGAGGATTCAGGAGAGGAAGAAGTTTATGTGAGTTAACCTGACTGAGAATTGGTCGGTTGAAGATGAGGCTAACTTTAATGTAGTGCTAGTTCTTTGGGTATGATGAGTGATGAGGAGAAGAGAGTGCAGAGGATTGAGGATATTAAGGAGTTGTTGAGTTAATCGACTAAAGGTAGGCATATGTGCATATCCCACGGCGTTTCGGTTACTATGACACCCAGCCGTGCCATAGACTTTATATATTCAAAAGACCTGCATAATGCATATCACATATCGTACTAGAAATGCTGCGTATAGTATATGTATGCTGTATTGGGTACGAATACATCTCTCTGTGGCGCATGGTCTTGGCACATTGGATAATTAGAGCATGCTCCAAGGAGCAAATAGTTATAAAACTCGTCGAATTCCCATCAGGAGGATGGAAGTATCGTTAATTTCGCCTCTTCGAATCATCGACCTGAATATACTCAGATGCAACAGCTTGGGCTTATCTTTAATAGGACGAAAAGGAACGATATTAGTTTAAACTTATCTATCTTTAGATAGCCGACCTAAGAACGGATCACTAATGACTTCTACTCTTCAACGAAAAACTGTAGAATAGACCAGGGGTGTTCTAAGGGTGTAGTTTGATCCAAAGCTGGTTCTTGTTTGCTTTGAAAAAGGTTCGTTGGCACTTACATCGATAAGGTCCTATCAAATACCTACTACATCAATCACACCTTCGCCTGGTCTGCGCAGGTTCAGCTCGAGTCAACGGAAACACTTCTCTGTATTTTTCTTTTCTCCTATTTTGACGTCAATATAGCGGCTGCGGCGGCACTTTCAACCCTCTCTCATTGTTGGAGAAGGCTGGATTACTTCGACAGGAAACATATTTCGCAAAAAAAAAATCAAGGAGTCAGATACCGTGTGCTAGAGGAACAACTGACTAAAGATCTTTATGAAAGCCAGTCTCTATTCAAGGCGACCCATGTCAACAAACAGTGGGCGGAAGAGGTGACCAAATTCATCTGGTACAACTGAACAACGAGCGATTGACTTGCTATAAAAAAATATTCCCTGAATAGCGTGCTTATTGTAGCCATAAAGTTCTTTTTCTCAATGTGGGGAACTGGAATAAAAATGGACCAGAGCCTCTTCACCCTGCCAACTTACCATAGCTGAAAGAGATCCAAGTCATCAGTAAACATCTGGGCATCTACATACGTTGGGCTGAGTTTCTATCTCCTGCCATGGATAATGTTTGGCTAAACACTGGCCGTCTAGACGATGATCAATGTTTGCAACAATTCCTCAGCGCTTCATCATTGTTAAATTGAAATGCAGCACCAACACTGCGCAGATGGTTATGCCACGACTTACATAGTGATAGAAAGGCAGCCCTCAATGAAAGGTTTTTGTTCTTTGGACCCAAAGAACCCATGTTAAGATTGATAAGGAGTACAATGACGGATTCCTAGTTGTATCGCTTTATTTCTAGAAGGCATGGCGCCCCTAACCAGTACAGGTCTATCCCACAGCGTCAATATCAAAGATTATGCATTTTATGCCGCAATTTGCAGCACGTAAGAGCCTCAGTCATTTGAAATTAGAGTTCATAGACTGTAGCAACTCCACTGAGAGTGTCGAGCACCCATTCCCATCTTTGAGAAACCTGGATATTTTGCTTCCTGCATGGATGACTGCGGACTTGCTATACTACCTAAGGCAGATCTATTTCTTAAAAATCGCCACACATCAGTTCGCTGAAGGGAGGAGCTTCATAAACGATGCCTTACTATTAGGCTCCCAAAATCACCCACTCCAAGATCTCAAACTCAAAGTTGTAACACACGAAAGGCACTTCCCTGTTGCTGGACACCTGTTACTGACACTGGCAGCCAACTGCCCCAAGCTGCGCTCACTCAACTGTAATCTTACTCAGGGATAGAATTCGCCGCGCACTGTATGATGGATAACATGAGAAGTTGGCCGAAGCAACACTGCACTTAACTTCCTCAAACTAATCCTCATCCGCCGACTATGTCCCAGATCACACATGAGACGCTTCTAAACCTCGGAACATACTATCGAAATCTAGCAAAGCTGTTGCTGCTAGTGACGTTTAAACCACAGGCTCCTCTTATAGATTGAGCAACCTTTGTTCAGTAACGTAACAATTCTCGAGTTGCTTTAGGTTGCAAAAAAGTTGCATAGTTGTTACTGACATGCAGAATCCTCTGAGTCTGTATGACCGTAACGAAGAGGAGAGACAAATGAAGAGGAAGAAAGCAAAAGCAGCATACCATGACTTCCGCCCCAAGGAGATGAGGAATCTATTACCCCGGCCGAATGGTACGCCATTCTAAAGTGGCACTTCAAGCACCCTCGGTGTCTTAATGTACTTGTGAATCAATCAGGATAGGACGAAAGATCCGTACTATGAGAACCACTACTTTCTATTTAATTTGTGTAATTATAGAGGCGTTTTTGTATTCGGAGGTTCGTACGGAATAGAGACGGAAGCACGGCCGACTTCAACGTCTGTGAGCATAGAGGATAACCATTGGCTATAGATATGGTTTGGGCTGGACGAAGTAGTAGGATGTTCCGGAGGGGCACTAAAACTGGGGATCGCGTAAGGTTTAAGTCCGCTCTCTAGATACTCCTCCCCGTAGTT
>ML994088.1:0-47291 GCA_010093945.1 Delitschia confertaspora ATCC 74209 | reverse complement strand
ACATTCCAAAATCTTTGCCTTTTCCCCACCCTCAAACATTCCAATATAGCTATGATGAGTTTTTTTTTCACCAGCTAATAGTTGTTCCCTATCTGCCAGTGCTGCCGCTCAGGCAACAGAGAGGTTATTATGACACGGCCTGGGTTAGTTAGAAGAGGGCCCAGTCCCCTGTATTTTCTTTTGCAATAGCCTTTGCAACTTGGAAGTGTTCAAGTATGTTTGTTTTTAGGAGCCATTGCGCAGCTGCTTTGGCCATTCTCTTCTCCTTCAGCATCTCCTGAAGCTCTATAGAGCCTGTCTTTAAATAATATTTGCACGGGATTGGATATGGTTCGGGCAGAATGCCAGGATATGCTGGAGGGTTTGCCGTCCAGTCCCACATGGACAGCCTGGGGCGATTCCCAGAACCCCAATCCTTGTCAGCCAGTCATTTAGTCCAAGGACTTCAGTACGCAGTAGAAAGACTGCAGTTGCTTCATGTTTAGGAAGACCGTCCTAGAGGTGAAGCGGTTGGCTTTCCCATCCCCCCCGACCAGGTGGCTGCATTCCGGTCAACCTTATTGGCTTCCCGCTGCCATTTCTCTTTCCATGCCGCCATCACTATCTCATTCATAGCTACGTGCTTGCGGTGGTATTGGATTGGTACACCTTGCCTTGACCCAGAGCCAGCCTATTTTACAACTTCATATTTTTCAACTGCTTCTTGTGCTCGGGATCGGAGCTGATCGATTCCAGTGGAGAGTTGTTTAATCTGGCGAGAAGGACGTCCCTTTCTGTGGCTCTTCTCAATCCGCCTAGCTGCTATTCAAATCTTTTCAATATTCTCCTTGATTTCCTCTGTGACCGTAGTAGGAAAAATCGGGTATAGATTAAGAAGATAAAAAGAAATAAGTGAAAAGAGACAGATAAGAAAGAACAGATAAGGTAGAGATAGGTAAAAGAAAAATAGATAAGACAGATAAGAGAGAGGTAAGAGAAGAGAGAGGTAAGAGAGTGATAAGAGGTGATAGGTGAGGGCGGGGATAAAGCCTTGTACTTAAATCGGAAGTAATTATCTAAGATAAGATATCTATTCCTAAGATCTATAAAGTCGAGGTCTAGATAAAACACTAACTTACGGGGACATCACAGAATCGTAGTAATCGGGAATCATACTTAAGCTGTTAAGTTTATACGCTGGGAGCATGAGTATCACACGAGAGTGAATAGAGCGAGAAGTTAAGCAGTGACCGGCACTTTATCACCGAATGGCTTCATTAGAAAGAATGAATAACTCTATCTCTTGCTGAAGCTCTAGCAATTGCACCATGAGCCAGTGGACCATACTGAACGCTAAATCTGTCTTTGCCGTCTTGCGGATTAGGTAATGTGTCAATTCCTTTGGTAGATAGCATCTGAAAAATATGGTATGACGGTCCGAGCGATCACGGTTGATCCAAGCCTGTATCCGATATGTCAATCATGATACAGAACCTCAACCCCTTTTCAAAAATTCGGAATGTTGAGGCTCTGGTATCATTATTTTCTACTCATTATGAGCTACGTCGCCAAGTCCTCCTGTATAACCATATACTCTAGACCATTGAGCAAATGGTGGCCAAGTGAACTAAGCGATCAGCTACATAGCCATCTCAAATCCATGACCGCTATTATGACAATGATCGCGAATGTCAATTCCATGTCGTATGCTTAAGCTGCGATCTCAGGAAGCCGAGTCTTCTCCTGAGTTTTCCTTCTTTGCTGTCCTCCCATCATACGCACAGATGACACGTCAGCCCCTGTACTTGTCCTCGAATGGAAAACGCCAATTTTGATAGGATACCCCCCATCCAAAATCCATTATACCCTAAATATAAGGGCGAAATCAGTAGATCTAGTACTTCGTTCTCCCAAGCGTCGGCCTCCAATCCAATGGATGACTCTCCTGCGTCGCCTCATCATCCTGCTTCCAAATTTTAATACTCTTATCGCTCTCACCTGTAATCAATCGCAAACCCGTTTTATCAAAAGTCGAACACATAACACCCGCTTCCGCATCCAACGAACCCGGCTGCGCAATACTCTGCGTCGACTGGAATTTGTGTCCCGTTTTCCAGTCCCAGAACGCCACGGTGCCGTCGTCGCCGCCGGAGAACATCACATTGTCTTCGTTTGCGGATAAAGTGTTGATGATGGCGTTGTGGCCTTCAAAGTTCTGCATGAAGGCGCCTTCGGGGCATTTCCATTGTTTGATGGATTGAGAGCTGCCGCTTGCGAAGGTGAATTCAGTGGGGTGGAGGGTAAGGGCTCGGACACTCTTTTTGTGGTGCGTTAGGACGGACATGGTTTTGTTGGCTGCAAGGTCCCAGAGGCGGATTGTCGAGTCCATCGAGCCGGTAATGACTTGCGGATCCGCCTCTTGACATTTAAGATCTGCTACTGTTCCTTTGTGGCCCGCCATTACGTGGATGTTTGTTCGAGTTCGCATGTCCCAGACTCGTGCTACACCGTCGCGTCCTCCGGTTACGAGTACGTCAAGTGTGGGGTGGAGATCGAGGGCGTATACTCCGCTCAAGTGGCCGTGATAATGTCGGATAACCTTATTCGTCTCCAGGTCCCAGCATTTCACCATCTTGTCTTCGCCGCAAGAGAATAGGTAAGGATGTCGTGGAGAGACCGCAAGCTGGCGAGCTCTAATTAGTACTTATACGGCAAGTTTAATGGATATTGCACTTACACCGCGCACAGCTGAGATATGACCTGTCAGAGTTAGTTTTAGCTGACCACTCGCAAGATCAAAGATCTTAATCGTCCGGTCCGCGGATCCAGTAGCGAACCATTGATTGTCTGGCTCCACGCATACCCTATGCAAGCCTTATTAGCAAGATTGTAGATAAGGGGAATGAGAAGACTTACGATCGCACCCAGCCCATGTGCCCGCTAATGACACGCATAACCTTCCAGGGCGCATGCCACTCTGGTCGAGTCTGCCTAATAGTATCCTTCCTAACCAACGCCGAAGATGGTGTATCCCTCTGCGCGGTCGGCCCCTTCGCATTCGGCGCCGCACCCTTTCCCCCAGCCCGCAATGTCAGCGCCATTACATTCGCCGACTTGGCTTGCTCCGCTTTCTCAGACACACCCTCAATCATCTTGGCCATCTTGGGGTCTGATGGCCGTCCTTCACTCGCAGAAGCTGCCTTCATCTTCTTCCGCCGTTCTGCAGCAGTCGCCGCAGCGCTTGCCTGCTTCGCTGCAAGTGCAGGAGGAAGTTCGCGGACATCTTCATATTCGTTTCGTATTCGCGACGAGATATTGATCTGGTCAGCGAGATCGCGCGATGCTGGAGAGGGCGGGGGTATAGAAAAGATCGTGGTTGTGAAATGTTCTAAGGCTGCGGTGGATGCGAAGTCTGCAGCGAATATCTCCCTTGTTCGTTTCGCGGAGGTGCGGACGAGTTGTTCTGTGGAAGATGGGAGGACTACGGAAGACGAGGGCGGCTGGGTTTCAGCCATGGCAGTGGTGGGTATCAAAAGGACAGGAGAAGGAGATTGGACTGTAGTTAGAAAGAAAAGGATATTATCGCAGTGGAAGAGTTGTTGCTAGCATGGACATTCACGTTGCGATGTTCAGACGTAGATTTCAGTAGCTCGGCCTCCGGCTCGGATAAAGGATACACCGGACTTTATCTCGTATCGTGAGTGATGATGCGATATCGACTTCCCATTCCAACGCTATTGAAAGCTTCTTCTTTTATAAACATCAGAATTGATTTCCTCCATTTCACTCAATCGATTTTGGGACGCTCAAGCAATTGAAATGATATATCTATACAGTCTTTCCTAACGAGTCTCTCTCAATCCAAACATCCGCACTTGACGTCTGTCCCCTTGACACTGCCCGCCATTTATGTACTCACTATGGATACCCCCCTATTTCCATCTAAAGCCCTCCATGATAGTTAAAATAGCGAGAGTCCGCTCCATTATCTGGAACCAAAACATCCACTCCTTTGGACGCCTGCTACTTCTCCCTATCTCTGTGAGACTTGCAGAGGACATACGCTCTCCCATGCTATGGCTACTTGATTCTCTCCCCGCTTTGGCGTAACGACATCTCCTTATGATCTGGTCCTGGGAAATGATCTTGGTTGTACCCGCATCGAACTTCGGCCATGAAGGCTAGAATCCAGTTAACACGGAAGCCTCTGGTAAGAAGTGAGTGTTGAAGACTTCCCATGAAAACAAAGACAATATTCCTGTTCTCTGCTGGCTATTGTTGCTCTATGTAAGTCGATGGAAATGCACAGCTCCCGTTGGACGAGGAGCATCACAGAGAGCATCTTATCGTCACTTTCAATTTCATCTACGCCGTCACCCTTCTATTATCTTCTTCATCATTTACGATAGAGAAGTTGCAGCCGGGCTACATTTTCATCCCTTTCTGGTTGTGTTCTTGACTCAGATGGCATCCTTAAGCGATCAACAAGTCCAAATCTGTCGACATCAGTACAGAACTGTCTTGCGTTTCGGCTTCATTTACGCGTATTGACACCATTCTTCCAGTTCGCGAGTTCGTTTTCTCCGTCTGAGTGGCACCTATCTTCTCAGCTGTCGCTTAAAAGCTCGGCCTATTCGATACGGCAGTGAATATATCCCATGCGCAGGTAATGTTTCGTGCCAGGCACCGACCATGTCTGTCCATTAAGCTTCTAAGCTGATATCAGCAAAGTCTAAAATCAGCTGAAGCCGCCGCGAGAGGTCCTCGAACGTGAGGCGCTGCTGAGGGCCAGTTGTCTCAAGCTAACTTTGCTGGTTCTATTCTTGCGAGCTCACGCTGCCTTTGTCTGTTATGGGACGGATCAATGGACGACAGAGGTCAAGAATGAGCAAGAGCCAAAATTCAGTGTTGTGTCTGGTCTGCTTACTCTTTCGCTGGACGCCGAGTAGAAGCCGACTCGTGAGGCGATCTGTCGCGACACGAGAAATAAGAGGCAATTCGACGTCATCCTATTCTGATAATCGGCAACGCAGGAAAATCGTGGAAGATGATTGTTGAAGATCTACTGCTGTAATTACAAAGACTATCGTTTCAGAATACTGACAGCAGTACGATTACCGAAGGGCAACCATGCTACGACGACAGATCAAAACTTAGCACACACCGAGGAGGATACTTCACGAATTCTGTTCAATATCTCCTGACTCCTGAAACGATAGAAATGTATGAGCCTCTGACTAAAGACAAACAGGCACCACCAACTTGAACTAAATTAAGGATCTCTACTTGCTAGGATTCAGAACTCAACAGTCGGTCTTCCGCAGAGGAATCTGGGGAACTCATTTCCGATAGCGAGGATGGCCGTTTAATTCCCCAGATTCGAGATGCTTTTTGAACATGGTTGGGATTCAACATGCGCATCCTACGCACATGTTACCGAGGGAGCGCTGAACATACAAGCGATCGCGATGACTTAGCGTCGCCAAGTTATAAGGCGCAGGGAACAAAACCACGAATTTGCGGGGAGAATCTGGGGAAGTCTCCAGCCTTATGTGTCGCCATGAGGGTTTGAATCTTTGTTAGCACAAGGTAGGATAGAAATCGGGATTTTGAAAAAAGTCGCTATTACTCACCATGGGAGACGCAGGTACCCTCAAGCGCGAACTGAACGACGAGGATATTATGACGTTCCGAACAGGCCGTATGCCTCACTGCGGCGAGGGTTTAGCCACGAAGAGGGTTAGATTACCACCTTCACTCTCCCACTGCAACCGTGTGGCGTCGTCAGGCCTTCAATAAGATGTTCTGCAGTATTTGCTGGGATATCTTTTCTCGATCCGGAGGGCACCGAATCCTGAGCCGGACCAATGCCTGCGAACGGATGGCCATAACCTCACTCAACGGTTTCGCTTTTCGCACCTTCAGATTGCTACTGTACCTAGATTTGACTTTTATGAGCAATTGCTGAAAAGTAAGATGAAGTTCTCCTCCTTTTTCACTGCTGGTCCCTGACTATTGCTTGAAAACCAGGGGAGGTTGTTTACTTGCTACAGGATTCACCCGCAGCAGCAGACGTCAAAGCAGCGGGTCTTAGGACAGGACAAGCGGCTACCCCAGACTCTTGCGTGTTGCTTGTTGGGCTGGCGTCTCCGCCTTTTCTGGTGGCAACTCTGGCGTACACCAGCCATTGGTCCGCAAGCGACGCTGGGGCATCTGGGGGAAGATCCACTATGCCATGTCAAGGAGCTTCCCCGGCACGACCCTCCCTCGGGCGAAGGCTCACACGTAAGAGGTTCTCGTAACCAGCCAATTGTCAACATTCATCTTGTGGGAACATACCTGCCAAAATCAATATCTTAACCAGACGTTGGCTGGGGTCCTCTCAGGACTCCCTTACGCTTCTCTCTCTCATTTCCATTCCATCCCCGGCCTGGCCAGCATTACGCAGGCACTGTAGACCCAAGCTTCTCCCCACTATACCCAATTGCTCCAAAAATGACATGGGATAATGGATAGTAATGCCGCGGCTCTATAAACTAACTTCCCATCAGCGAGTGATGCTGCAGTAGTCTCTCCCAAAGTTGAGCACTAAAGGCGAATAATACCGCATGTGACGCCGAAAGCACTTCCCCTGATGCTCCAGGTTTCTCTGGAGATCCGTCATCTATAAGAACCCCAACCTCTTCGCACTTTGCTGTCTAGCACACCCAAGTCCATCCTGTCAACAGTCGTTCCTCTGCTCAAACCTCTGTACTAATACCAATCAACTACAACCACTCGTTCAGTCAGCTTTACCGAACAACAACAACAACACCACCACCACCAACAACAACAACAACAACAACAACAACATCAATCAAAATGAAGTTCTCCACTGCCGCCGTTGCCGTCGCCTTGGCCTCCGTTGCCTCTGCCCAGCTCCAGGATATCCCAACTTGCGCTGTATGTTCTATATCAACTAATGTTGGTTGCTGTATTCATGCGCTAACCGGACTTTAGCTGTCCTGCTTCGTCGGTCCCCTTACTAGTGATGGCTGCTCTGGCCTTACCGACTTCGAGTGCCATTGCCAGAAGCCTGAGTTGATCCCCTCTGTGACCCCTTGCGTTCAGAAGGAGTGCCCTCCTGCTGAGCAGGAGAGTATGTATCATCCGCTCATCGAGTACGCAGAACATTTCCACTAACCTGTCCTCTACAGAAGTCATCGCTACCGTCCAGAAGGTTTGCAAGGATGCCGGCCACCCCATTGAGGTCCCCAACCCCAACGCATCTTCCAGCGCCGCTCCTTCCTCCACTGCTGCGGCCACTTCCGCTGCCTCCTCCGCTGCCACCTCCGCTGCCTCTTCCGTTGTCTCCTCCGTCGCTTCCTCCGCCTCTTCCGTCGTCTCCTCCATCTCCTCCGCCGTCACTTCTGCTGCCGGAACCGGCGCCGTCCCCACTCCTTCTGGAAACAGCACCCTCAGCACCTCCACTCCTTCTCCCTACACCGGTGCTGCCTCTCTCCCCACCCAGGCTGCCGGTCTCTTGGCTGCCGCCGGTCTTGCTCTCTTCTTGTAAATGCGCTACGCATTTGCATTGGAAGCATGCCGGAATGGAAATGGAAATGGAAATGGAAATGGAAATGAGTGAACGACCATCTGCACGCGGATTGGTTAATGCGGATTTGGGTCAAAGGATTGGTGTATTCTAGTGGTTGTTTGTTGCAACGAGGTTGTAATGATTATATGTAGCAGGGTGGACCTCGTGTACCTATATGCCAAAAACTCTTTATCTCGCAAGTAGTAACAATGCAAGTGTGTGCTGCTAAATTCTTTGCTCTTTATGCTTGTTGTGCTGGCCGTTGTTTTCTCACCTTTGCAGAAGAGTGGAGCCGACATGTACCATTACATCACCAACTCCTAACCACGTGCAAAGGAAGCACGTACTGGAACGTGGGAGGTGTGGACGTCTTTATTACGACTAAAACTTGGAGCTTCTTTCCGGGATTTTGATCCGTTCTTAGTTGGGCAGCAGCGTAACGGGGACAGATAATCGAAGTTGAAGAGTCCTGATGGGCCAGTTATATAGCTGTTTCCAGTTTCCCCGCACGAGAGAGATTCGGTAGGAGTGAAGATAGGCATGAGAGAGGATAGAGGAGAGAGAAAGGGAAGAGGCCGTCTCGCGGAATGTAGTATAAGCAGATTTAACTTTCTTTATCGCAAACAGACAGGTTATGCTCTTCTAACTAGGTTTAGGTAGGTAAAGGCTGTTACTTTAAGTTGGCTGCTATCAAGTATCAAGAAGGTCATGAAAAATAAAATAAATAAATAAGAATGAAACAAACTTAGGGCCCCACCAAGGCCCCCGCACCGCTTAGATTCTCCTTATGCTTTCACTAAATTATAATTACTAGATCTTTATACGCTATCGCACAAAGGCGGTTAAGCTTCCTTTTTAACCAAGTCAGAGAGATGGGAGAGAAGAGCGATAGGAATGAAGACTTGTGAAAGATTCTGAGGCTTTCTATTATACCACTATACTTGTCTTTCTATCCCTTAACGCCCAACCCATGCAGGTATTGATTTCAGTCCAAACTATCCTCCCATGCTAAAACAAATCCGAAAACATATGCCCCCCCCACCTCTCTTCTCTTTACCCTCCAGTTGATGCATCCAGATACTTTCCTTACACAGCAACCGCCTCTCCCCTCCCCCCCTTCCCTGCCTCCGTCCCCGGCCTCCCCAACTCCACCAAACTCCCCCTCTCACTCTTCTCCCTCAACAACGCCGCGATCTCCCCCGGATGTACGCCATTCAGACTTACCATGACCGCGAGCATCAGCACCGCATCAAAAACATACAAAAACACCTCACTCCTCAAAAGGTACCCGTTATTGCCCTGGATATACTCGATAACCCTGAACACGCTGCGTATCAAAATAAGCACACTGGTGCCATAGAGCACGTTGAGGTGCTTCATCCACGGCAAATTGACCGCAAGCGAGGTAAGATGCTTCCTCGCGCGGAGCTGGAAAACAATCGCCGTAACCAAAAAGAAGCCGAAGAAGAAAATCTGGACAAACAACCCAGCCAACACAACCCGCTGGCCCAGGTCCACTTTCTTCTGGTCATCCTTTGCAACCGCCATGATGCCGCCACCCGCACACTGCATCAGGAAGGAGAGCACGTCGCCGGTGACAAAGAGCTTGGTGAGGAACTTCTGACGGATGAGCGAGAATTTTTCGCCGTTGGTCAGGATGATGACGCGCCCAAGAATCATGTAGATGGAGGCGGCGAAGAGAGCGGGACCGAGGAGGATGAGGAGAGTTTGGAGGATGAAGGGCGAGAGGGATTCGCGGTCATGCGAAGAGAGGATGCGGCCTATGTAGCCGATTGTTTCAACTGTTGGGCGTGTTAGTTACATGACTGGATGATTGGAGGAGTCTATTGATGTGCCTGGTACTTTGTGGGTGATCTTGGTAAAGGAGAGGGAGCAAACTTACATAAGCCACCTATTATAAAAGGGATCAAGAACCGTGATTTCGACCGCCATGCCTGGAAAATATGAAGGATTGTGGATATGCCGAAGAGGACGACGAATATGACTGCTGCGACCAAACTAGGCTCGTAACGATATAGATAGTATTTTTCTCTGGCCATTGTAGAGACCGGATGTAGTAAAGTTGGCGAAATGCTTAGAGGTCGTATAAGGGAGTCGTGATGGTAGATCCGATAATAAGCTTAAAGAAAGAAGAGAAAAAGGATCAGAAATAGAAAGAGAGGGTATCAAGTAGTAGGAAAATGGGAAAGAAATGGTACAGAGCCGAAGATAAAAGGTCTAGATAGGAAAATTGAATTTGGAATGGTTGATTCCAGTTTATAAATTGTCAGTTTGTTGAAATAAGCCCACAACGTTAGAGGAGGGGCACCCCCTACCTACATATACTTCCTCTCTAGATTTAGTTTCTACGACTGGCAACCGATGTCTAGGCCACGCGCAAGCTCTTCCGATCTAAGATTCCCTCCGAGCGCTCAGAGAGTGAAAGGAGAGAGGGACCTTTTTTTTTTGTTTCAGTTAGGGGCATCGTACTTAATCCTGTAAGAGTTAGAACATATTAAAATGCTGGTGTAAATCAGACAAAGCTGGCGAATAACAGGCGACAGAGAACGAGAATATCTTTGTTCGGTTAGATTCCCTTCCGGGCACCCGATTGATCCCTGTGAATATATAGATGCGCTAGAATGCAGGCGAGGTTCTCGGATGTGCGAACACAGCCTCAATGCTTCTTGGACAGAGACGAAAAACCGGTACGAGGAACGTATATATCTGTTTTTGATTTGTCCGGTCAGTTTGCTCCGAAGATTGATATTTTCGTATATCTCTGTCTTCAATTTGTCCATTAATTCCTCCAAAGCTATCGGGTCCTATGTTCGCTACTTCGGCAGTTCTGTTTGTGCTTGGTGTATGGTGAGGTGCCATGGGGTTACGAAAGCCTCATAGTAAAACTCGGCTGGGATGCAGTCAATGTAAACAGAGACGTGTTAAAGTATGTCATATTTGTCTCCAATTTTCCAGGCGTTGGTACTGATTTGGAAATAGTGCGATCAAACTCATCCCCATTGCAGGAATTGCAGTAAACGAGGCTTCCAATGTAGTTTCCTTGCACTCGCACCCTCTTCTCAGCTTTCTTCTCTTGCTCCTAATCCTGCTCCTAACCAAGTCGTGGCTGCTCCAGGGGTTTCTTTCGAAGTCCACAAATTCCGTTTGACGCCTTCTAAACCTTCTTTTCCGTCCGAGACATCGCAAACAGTCGACCAAAGAATAATCGAGGATAGAAAGAAAGAACCGTTAGACCACCTGCATAAGGACCTTTTATGTCACTACGAAACGAATACTTCTCTCACACTTGCTTTCGATGAACCATCTCGGAAGGTATGGCAAGTCGAGCTCCCTAAACTCGCAGTGCAGCACCCCTATCTGATGAGCGGGCTTCAGTCAATCACTTGTTTGCACCTTTCCGAGTCCGATAAGGAGAACAAGCGAGGCTGGACCAACCGTGCCATCACTCATATGAACAGAGCCTTATCCTCCTATAGGGATGAGCTGCAGAATATTACTCAGGAAAACATTGAACTTTTATTCGGCTTCTCATCGTTCGTTGTGGTCTTCATGTTCAAAATTGCGAATGACGATATTGAGGAGACCCTGGCGTCGATACCTCATTCAAAAACCGGGACCTGTGACATTGACAACATCGTACGTTCGATAATAAAAGGGATCCGGTGTGTCCGTGGATCAGTGGTGATTCTCAAACAAGGCTGGGAGTGGCTGAATGAAAGTATAATGTCACCGCTAATCACAAAAGACTGGTGGCCAAAGAACCCGGTCCCGGCAACAGAACTAGCAAGGGAAGAGGATAGGAGACTTGCAAGATTGGAACGGTTATGGGCAGGACTGGGGAGAGATCATGAGGAGTATTCCGGAGTACTTTCTCATGCCTTGGCCCGGCTTCGAGAGGCATTCGTACTCGCCTCCCACTTGTTGAATTCCCCCATGAACAAGGATGAGGATGTCGTCGCCGGAAGGTTGACAGATTGGGGCGCCATATATTTTTGGCCCGTCAGGGTCCAGCCTGACTTTGTGAAATTCATGGAGGAACGTCAAACTGAGGCTCTGGTCCTCCTAGCCCATTATGCCATCCTTCCGGGCAGGATCGAAGAGATCTGGTGGGTTGGAAACTTTGGTAGGAATATAATCTTCGCTGCAGCATTGGCTCTAGGGAAGGATAAGTGGCATCTGATCGACTGGCCAGTTCAAGCATTAAGATTCGATCTCAGTGCAGTACCGGTGGTGAACCTATAAGCATATTCTTCATACAGAGAGACGAAAGAGCTTCGCAGGAGCATAGCAGAAGGGAGTTCAGAAAATATGACTAGTGTTCATTCGTTAGATCCATGTTTTGAGGATTACTGAAAGGCCGATATGCATCACATTAGTTATGCCGCCCTAAAAAGGGAAGCCAGCCCAACGAATTCTTTCCTCCTCCATCAACTTTACAGGGCAAGGTGCATACCGGTGGCTCAATCTCTCATTTACCACCAGCGGTATCTAAAAGGTGTGCCACTTGAAAACTTCCTACCGATCATAAAGCCAGCAAAAGCGAATAATCCGAGCTTGAAGAACGGCCCTAGATCAAGAAGTTCCTGCACAAGCTTAGCAGGCCTAACTAGTTTTTGGGAACCCTCATCCTTTTTGTCAAGGGCCGTATCAGTCTCCATAGGATGTGTAATGGCTTCTTTCGAGCGTGGGCCCGGATCTTTAGGGCCTGTATCTGCTTCCTCAGGAGCCATATTTGTTTCTCTTGACGCCCGATGATTCCATCTATGGCCACACGCCTCTTTCACAAGCGGGTCTTGTGTTTGACTCATATCAACCCACTCATGCTCCTTAATATCCAGTCCATGATCAAGCGGACAGTCGATATTCAGTCCATCCGGCGGGCCAGCAGGCACCGGAAATTCCGATGGCAAATACTCGCGTAGGAATTGCCGTGGAAGGCAACGGAACAGTAGGCCACACCACATTTCGAGAATGTTCAAGACCAAGTCGGGACGATCCATCCCCGGGGCACTGCTGTTAATTCCGGCAGGCAAAGTGGCAAGAACAGCCCAGACGTCGTAGGTTGAGTTCTGTACAGCGTAGTAGTGGAGAGAAGGATTGTCGCGCCGGTACCGGAAGTAATGATGTTGTTTCCAGATGCGGGTTGAGAGTTGGTTGGATTGGCCGATGTACATACGGGTTCTTTTGAAGGGCATTAGAGGTTGGATAAAGAACAGCATCATTATAGGAATTAAGACGGGGATTTGAACTGAAACACACTCACAGGTTATCCAACCCAGCAACGCCATGTACATACACAGCCCTTCCTTTAAACTGCAAATCGCCACCTATAGATTTCATCCTAAATCCACACGCCTATCAACACACTTCCCTTTTCCAGACAACTTTTTGGCCACACTTACGCATCAACCAAACGTACGCCCCTTTGCAGATACCTCAAAACTTCAGGCCTAAGTCGTCCATAGAGAAAGTCTTCCAGCCCAGGATGACTCTCAATCCATTCATGATACCGTTCATAATGCTTCGCGCTTGGTTCCTGAAGCTTGGAAAGAAGATGGTGAAGGATTGGTTTTGCCTCTTCAGGGGATGCCATTTTTGAGGAGGATGATATTTAAAAGTAAAATTAGGTGAAAGTGATAGGACAGAGAGAGTACCTTAGGCTATATTTTCTTGTGGTAGCTCTCTAATATTTTTATATGTTCGTGCTATAACGGCGTAGGTGTTAGGAGTTAGGCAGATTCTCTTTTTCGGTTTAAGCCTAGGTTGCAGTTGGTTCCGGAATGAAGTGGCGAAAAGAGGATGATCCAATCAAAAGATATACAAGTGGGTTGTAGCCACTTTGTTGCCTATTAATTTAATGAACAACCATTTATGAGGATGCAAGTCGACGCAGCGATGGATGCAAGTGGTGTGAGGGGAAGGGAGGTGTTGTTCGGGTTTAGAGAGATTTGGGAACACCCCGGGTAAACAAAGCTAGGCTGTAAAGGGCAATATGCCGGTAGGTACAACTTCACCCTTCTACTTTCAAAAAGCGCGTTCAGAAGAAGGAAATGACAAGGAGGGGTGGTTTGACTGGTTTGACCGATGTATAAATTCTGCTCATAAATCAATGACATTATACGGACGGAATACGCGATGCCTAAGCCATCTCCAATTGACTCCCTATATAGATATCCCCTGCAAAGCAGAGACTGAACCAATAGTAATAAGCTTATCAGACAGGAATATGAGGACTGAATACTGCACTGTGATGGCATAATCGCCTTGACATGCTGTGCGTCGCGAGTTCATGTAAAGTAACAAAAAGCTGGAAACAAAAAAGCAAACCGAGGTCACGATTGCGATACTTGACTTGAAAACCAACAATTTAGAAGAGACGGAGACCGACATGACGCTTAGGTGAGCTGCGACGGCGTCCTGGGCCAGGGGAAACAGAGGCCTTCCTCCGGCGCACCCAAGCATATTCAGGCTTTCCACGGTCGTTGCGTTCTTCAATAAGGAGAGCGGGGCCCGCTCGGGTGCGAAGGCGACGAGTATGCTCAAATAAGATTTCAGTCTCCCTCTGGTCCATCTCCCGTAGAATGATGATGTAGTTCGGGTCACCCTGCTATACCGTTAGTAAGTAACACTCATATAGCACTTGATATAACTTACACTATCGATCTCATAGGGAATATCGTAGTACACCAAAGTATCAATCGACAAGTGATCTCTATGCACTTTGACATATGTAGGTTGCGCTGTCAACATTGGTCGAGGTGGGGGCGGGGGCGGGTGATGGTGATGGTGATGCGTTAGTGGAAGCGGGTTGTTAGGCGCATAGCCCGGAGCAAGATCCTTTGCTTTTTCTGGGTTGAGCACAGCCTGTATCTGATTTTCCTGAAATCCAAACTGCGCAAGGTGTTTACGCATCTGTTCTTCAAGCTCCGCCTTTTGGGCTTTCTGCTTGGCCTCTTCTTCCTCCTGCTTTTGCTTCTGCCTGCGCAGGAAACGCTCTTCTTCCTCCTTCTCCTCCTGTTTGCGCTTCTCTTCCTCAATCCTTATTTCCATGAGAACCCTCTCTCTTTCCGCTTTTTTCGCAGCGGCATCTTCGAATTTCTTTCTCTCGTACTCGGCAACAATCCGTTCACGAATCTCCTTTGCTTTCGCTTCCTCTTCGGCCTTGTGCTTGTTGTACTCATCAACGGCTCGCTGTTGAGCTTCCTTCCTCTCCCGTTCGGCCTTCTCAAGCTTTGCCTGATTCTCCGCAACGATCCTCTTCCTCTCTTCCTCGAGCTTCTTTTGCTTAATCTCGGCTTCCATTAAAATCCTTTTCCTCTCTTCTTCGGCTTCTTTTTCTTCGCGCTCGCGCTTCCGTTCTTCTTGCTCTCTCTTAAGTTCCCATTCCTTCCGCAGCCGTTCTTCTTCGGCTTTCCGATGAAGTGCTTCTCGCTCGCGTTCTCTTTCCTCCCTCTCTCTCTTGAGCTCCCACTCCTTTCTGTATCGATCTTCCTCGGCTTTGATTTGAGCTTCCCTCTCCTCACGCTCCTGCCGGTCTTTCATGTATTTGAGTTCCAGTTTCTGCTTGAGGAGTTCTTCGTACTTCTCTCGCTGCGACCTTTCCTCGGCTTCTTCAAGGTTCATTCTCTGCTTAATAAACTCCTCACGTTTCTCCTGTTGCAATTTCTCTTCGGTTTCTCTAAGTCGTGCTTCAGCAGCTTCACGCTGCCAGCGTTCACGTTCGTATTCTAGGCTTGGCGACGCCTCACGATGTCTCGTCCGCGAGTGCTCAGCTTGGTTCAACTGAACCTGCAGTCTTAACTGGGCGACCTCATCCTCAAGGGTGATCTCATCTGCAACTCTTCGTGTACGCCCACGAGGCGGGAGGGGGGAGCTGGGGCCTGGGCTATGCTGGTCGTTGCGCACCTTTGGGTCAGCGTGGGCGCGCATATTGGGGCTGGCCTCGTTGTCCATCCTGTTGTAGATGTGGATGTTAGGGGCGGGCGAGTGCCCTTGGGAGCGGGTACGGTGGAGCCCAGAAGTGTACGTCTTCACCTCCGGCACAAGGAAGTCGCTGCGACGACCGTAGTCGTCCATGGGCGGTCGGCGAGAAGGATAGAAATGGCGGACACCACTACTACTGGCATACTTGTCAGTGTGCCACTCATCCTCCTCGTCCCAGTAGTCCGCAGGTGGCATGGTGATAAGTGGTGAGGAGCTGCAATACAACCAAGTCTTACTGCGCCCTAGAGCGCTTCAGAGGAAAGAAAAGATGTGCGCGTAGAACTATGCTAATAGTAGAAGACGATGATGAGCGAAGGTATGCTGGACTGACGGAAGGAGGAATGAAGTCCTGAGGGCGCAAAAACACGTCTGACTGCGGGGGATGACGAAACAAAAGGAAGAAGAGAGAGAGGCTGGGCAGATTGAGTGCGACTTGTCCTTGGGGGCCAGCAAATGGTAACAGGGCTAAGAAACAGGCAGCTGTTGGGGCTGACGCCGGAACTTATGTACAGGTCTGCTGAACATTGGCCCATGCGGTGTGCGGGCCATGAGGGGTGGCCGTAGTGCATACTGACCCAGAAAAGTTGCTGATGTTGCATATAGCAAATGACAGGCAGTTCACTCAGAGGACGTAGACTAGATACACATTTACGTGTACAGTAACGTGTGGAAATTGCCACTGTATTGGGGTTGTTGTTGCTGTTTCAAGAAGTTCTCTCCCCTCTCTCTGCGGACACTCTGTGAGGTTGGGGAGGGCCGCGATAGAGGGGCATGTTCTATTTCGGTCCATGGGGTGCGGCACGCGAGCGAGACGCGGCGTTCACACTTCGAACATCGGCAGAAGTTCATCCAGCCTCGCCCATCACCACTCGGCCTTCTGTAGATGCGCTCGATGCCCTTGGACTGTTTCACCATCGTCACCAGGAAGCGCCTCTTGAAACACTTTGGAAATGTCCTAGCCTTGTGAGAGCAGCTGGATAACGTGAGACTCACCATGTGGAAGATCGCCTTCTCGTCCAGCCCGTGATGATACGAAGATACAGCAGCTGTCCAGCCAATCAGAAACGAGCCAACATTGGAGTGGATTTTTCAGCCGCACCCTCAAAACCCGTCGACTGCCAGTTGTCCATAGGCGGGGAGCTCCTAGACTGATTAATGCTTGTCGAGACGTGTACGTATCTGTTTGTTGGTCTTCACCGGTTTTTCTACAGCATATCTTGTCAATCCATGTCAACGTCGTAGGGAGAGAAGCATTGCATCAAATTCATATGCAGATAGAACTTCGGCGTAAGCGAGGTGACGATGTAGGTCGTACTTGTGTCCTTCGTGCACCGTTATATTGGATTCTTCCAGGTACTTGGGATGACCAACGATGGAATATAAATAGGCCCGCCTTTTTGCTGAAAGGGGAAATCCAGGAGAACGCCAGAATAAGTTGAAATTCCTTTTAAAACACTGAGAGTGAAAACATTAGAAAAAGATGTGAGATTGATCAAATGTGAAAACATTTTCGTTCACTGGATGATGTGATGCTTTTTATTGTTGATATGAACACCCGGCGAACCTTGAAATTACTATACTCATGAATGTGTTCCACTAATCCGTGGGCTGAAATGAATGAGACTTTGGGCTCGTGCAGATACCGTCCTCTTCTTCGAAGGATCTGGCGAGGATGTTTCTAAGTCTCACACACTTCAGTTCCACTCCTAGTCGAGGAGAGTAAAGAGTCCTGCGGTTATCGCGAAAGATCATCGGCGGAGACACCCAGTAGTTGAACTCTTTCGACATCAAACTTCCTTTGGTAGTAGCATTTAGTTTAGACACTCGAAAAGGCTCTTGGCAGGTCAAGTTCCCCCTCCACGGAGAACCTGTTCGAGACTCGACTTGCTGTTCTGATACGTCTTTTCCAGGTAATCTGCTTTTTTGTCCAAGTTGGCCATATCCAACTTGAGTTCTTCAGTCTCAGAAGCAAGCCTTTTCTGCACATCCGGGATAGGAGTACAGACAAACCTATGCAGAGTAAGTTGATAGAATACTTGAACGACAAAGCGGAATTTCTGCCTACATCTTGCCTACTCCTTCATAAACATTGGTGTCTATCGGCAAAGAATTGACCTCACTGGCCGTCAACTGAAGCATACGGCTCTCTCGGGTCTTGATTGCCATCTGCTGTTTGACGATGGACAACTGCTGCTCGGCAAAAGCTTTCTTCTGGCCGATTTCCTGCAGGAGCTAGAATGATGTTAGAACAAGAGTAAGCACATAGCTAACGCTTAACAAACAAACTGCTCACCTTCTGCAGAGCTTCGTTAGTAATCGACATGATCAGACGTGAGGCTCTTGGCGTGATGAGGAAGCCGGATGCGTGGTGGAGGTTTGATAGAAAGCCTTGGCGGGTCAGACGCTTCGGCTCGAGCGAACCGAGCACGCACCAGAATACTAGCTGTGCGGCATGCATAGGAGTCTGTGTACTGATTGGATAACTGCTTGAAAGGTTCAAGGCGATGACGAAGGTAAGAGCGAGTTTCAGGTGGCATGTGAAGTCTCCCCAACATCTTTTACCCTGAATTCCACTGTTCCCTTAGTTTATACATATCTCCTTGTACGGCTATACACTCGTTTATTGAGCCTCTTATACCCGGATTATGTCTTTACTGCTCTAACTATAGTACCTAACACTGTCGCTCAAAGACAACTACCTTCCTAACCTTCGGTTGCGATTCAAGTTGGTGATTTATCCGTGGCACTTTTCTTCAACTCAGACCTCATATCTCGTTCTTCCGCCAATATCAAGATGGCTGCCCAGCTATTCTCATGGCTGCCTTCCATACCTTATGCGCCCGCAAGGGAGGGTCGCTGGTCGCCAATAACATCGACGATAAACTGGTGTGAAGAGGCATGAGTCTTCAACCTGTAGTCTTTATATTGCATCTGACTGACATTTCGCAGGACTACTATGCAACCGAGTATTGCGCCGAGATAGTCAATACCCTCACAAACGTCGTCTTCATGTACCTTGCATTCAAGGGCATCCACAACTGCGTACAAAACGGACATGACTGGATATTTATAGTCACATTTGCGGGATATTTTCTTGTTGGAACAGGAAGCTTCTTTTTCCATGCGACGTTGAAGTGTACGTCAGGATTCAATAAGAAGATTCTGGACATAACTGACCTCTATGGTGTAATACATAGATCCTATGCAATTGGTGGACGAGCTATCGATGATCTATACCACGTGCCTGATGTGCTATGCGACCTTCTCATACGGCAAAACCAGGCGATACTCAGTTGTTCTCGCCGTCTTCTTAGTCTCACTGGCGCTGTTCATTACACTCTACTACCACTACCTCCAAGATCCTACTTTCCACCAGAACATGTACGCACTCCTTACCGCTGTTGTATTGTTTAGAAGTATGTACGTCATGGAAGTCAACATCCGGCCTAAGTTTCGTTCCAAGGAGAGACTGGAGGAAAATCCACATCCCAATGGTAGCTCTAGGGCTGTACAGAAGGGCGAAGACCTAAGAGACCAAGAGATTCTACGAAAGATGTGGTCTATGATTGGATTTGGACTAAGCATCTTCTTGGGAGGCTTTGGCATATGGACTCTGGACAACAAATATTGCGGAACCCTCAGGCAATGGCGGAGACAGGTTGGATTACCTTGGGGTATTGTTTTGGAGGGCCATGGTTGGTGGTAAGTCTCCTAGCCCCACTGGACACGTCGCAATCCGAAACTAAATCGCGTTTTCTAGGCATTTGATGACCGGGACGGGGGCATATTACTACATTGTATGGGGAATATGGCTCCGCCACTGTCTGAATTACAGACAGAATGAGTACGAACTGATCTGGCCGAGTATATTCTCTCTGCCCGCTGTTGTTAAGCGCAGTGGAGCCAGCTCAGCGGCGCATCAAAATGGTTCGGCAAAGAAGGAGAAATAGGTGGTCGATCACTTATGGATTTGATAGACGCGGCAGGAGAACGATGCATTTGCATAGTTTTCGTCCACCATGGAGAGATACCCGGTAGACTAGATAGATGTATAGATTGAATGATTACAAGGAAAAAACAATGGCAAGTATGTCAATGATGGTGAACGCTGGAGGTGGTGGTTTTGCTGCTGCCTGTTGCAGACGCGGACTAGCGTGAGGTGGCCTGTGCACAGTGTTTGGACGCTCTCGGCTTCTGCCCACAACATCCCTCACCGCTGCTCTTCCTCCTCTCCACCCCAACTTCGCCCATCGACAAAAGTTCGTCTACAGGCCTCCCATTCCAACTTCTCTCCATCCTCAACTTCCATCAACACTTCTTAGTCTACTCATCTTCCACCCAAAATGCGTGAGATCGTACGTATCTCCCCTGGCAACAAATTCTTTTCCGCGCGTCCCTGATGCCCCGCGTCTGTCTCAGGGACAGTAACAACATTGAGAGAACACCTAGCTAACGTCTTTCTTCCGAACATATAGGTCCATCTTCAGACCGGTCAGTGTGTAAGTTTGCATCCATTCAATCAAATCTAGGGGCTTAGACTGACAAAGAATAGGGTAACCAAATTGGTGCTGCCTTCTGGCAGACCATCTCTGGAGAGCATGGCCTCGATGGCTCCGGCGTGTGAGTATTCCTTCTTCAAACATTTCGTAGGAATTCCTTCATTGACTGGTGACTAGGTACAACGGTACGTCCGACCTCCAGCTCGAGCGCATGAACGTCTACTTCAATGAGGTACGGCATTTGAACTTTTTGGATACGAAAGATGGTACTAACTTTTGCGAAGGCTTCCGGTAACAAATTCGTTCCCCGTGCCGTCCTCGTCGATTTGGAGCCCGGTACCATGGATGCCGTCCGCGCTGGACCTTTTGGACAGCTTTTCCGCCCCGACAACTTCGTTTTCGGCCAGTCTGGTGCTGGTAACAACTGGGCGAAGGGTCATTACACCGAGGGTGCCGAGTTGGTCGACCAGGTCCTCGACGTTGTGCGTCGTGAGGCTGAAGGCTGCGACTGCCTTCAGGGTTTCCAGATCACCCACTCTCTCGGAGGTGGAACTGGTGCCGGTATGGGTACCTTGTTGATCTCCAAGATCCGCGAGGAGTTCCCCGACCGTATGATGGCCACCTTCTCGGTTGTCCCATCCCCCAAGGTCTCCGATACCGTTGTTGAACCATACAACGCCACCCTTTCCGTCCATCAGTTGGTCGAGAACTCCGACGAGACGTTCTGTATTGATAACGAGGTAAGATATTCACTTGATTTAGTTGAAGGCGTTGGTCTTAACATCATTCCAGGCTCTTTATGACATCTGCATGAGGACTCTCAAGCTGAACAACCCATCCTATGGTGATCTGAACCACCTCGTCTCCGCCGTCATGTCCGGTGTGACCGTGTCCCTTCGTTTCCCCGGTCAGCTCAACTCCGATCTGAGGAAGTTGGCCGTCAACATGGTTCCCTTCCCTCGTCTCCATTTCTTCATGGTCGGCTTCGCTCCTCTGACCAGCCGTGGCGCCCACTCCTTCCGCGCCGTCAGCGTGCCTGAGTTGACCCAGCAGATGTTCGACCCCAAGAACATGATGGCTGCTTCGGACTTCAGGAACGGACGCTACCTGACCTGCTCTGCCATCTTGTAAGTACTCATGAGAGATTTTCTGGTACGACCGAACTAACAACGATTATAGCCGTGGTAAGGTCTCCATGAAGGAGGTCGAGGACCAGATGCTCAACGTCCAGAACAAGAACTCCTCCTACTTCGTTGAGTGGATCCCCAACAACGTCCAGACTGCTCTCTGCTCCATTCCTCCCCGTGGTCTCAAGATGTCGTCCACCTTCGTCGGTAACTCCACTTCCATCCAGGAGCTCTTCAAGCGTGTCGGTGACCAGTTCTCCGCTATGTTCCGTCGCAAGGCTTTCTTGCATTGGTATACTGGCGAGGGTATGGACGAGATGGAGTTCACTGAGGCTGAGAGCAACATGAACGACTTGGTGTCCGAGTACCAGCAGTACCAGGAGGCCTCCGTCTCCGAGGGCGAGGACGGAGACGGATACGATGAGGAGGCTCCTCTTGAGGGCGAGGAGTAAATTTATTGCTCGATGTGCAAGATACCAAAAGGGCGTGGTGGAGCCGGGCGTGGTTAACTGGTGATTATTCAGATTCTCTCGGCTGTTACGTTTCTTGGAGCTGTTCCTCGAGTGGTTCGAATGTGGATTCGCTTTGTTGAGGTCCCGCTACTGTCCGCTTGGGGGATTTCAACTTTGTAGCACTTAGAGCGTAAGAGCGAGAATTTCTTACTAATGAGAAAATTGTTATAATTATATACTGTTTGATATATTACTCCCCTGACTATATATTCTTAAACACGACATGAACGATGACCATCCCTAGTCGAATGCATATTGGGGCATTAGGGCTTCTAATGTAAGAAAGGAAGAGGATCCGTATGTCTATTTCTTAGATAGGATAAGTGGGGATGGTGATCCTAGGGAAGGGATGGGTTGCGATTAAGCGGCTCCAGACGAGTCTGGAAAGGAAGAGAGGTATATATGAAATATTGGTTCGTAAGGGTACGCAGGTTCTCAACCAGCAGAGCGCAGGAATTAGTCGCTGATGGGCATTACAGAAGTTTTTACGAGACACATTGTTCAGTGTACTAAAGTGCATTAGAAGGCAGTTGAATACCCGCAACGCCGGCGCTCCGCTATATATCCTTTAACTTTGTATGTGATACCTATTGGCACATGTTGAATCAATGCCCCCTCATCCTTCTTCACCCAATATCTGGTAATTACGCTGTCACCAGCACCTCCCCATTCTTAAGAAAAGTCCCAGCCAGCGCACCTCGCTGCTCCTCATACCTGCATCTTCGGCATCCGACCCTCATTGTCCTAGCCCTGTTGTTCATGTCATGATACACCAGCTCTACTCATGCGCGTGCGAGCCGGACGATCCTACTGTCCCTTCTTCCCACCCCTAGCTTGCTCCCTCTCCCTCTTAGCATAAATCTCACTCGTGAATGGATCCTCATACATCCTCGCTATCTTATACATAACCGCGACCAACGCCGTCAGCACCAGCCCCGCGGGTTTCCCCTTCCAGATCGCCGTGGCCAAGAAGCTGAGTGTAGAACCATGATACATAGGAGCGTCGGTCACGTTGAAGGGGAAGGAAGTAACGGGGGCGTCCATGAGGATGCCAAAGTAATCGCCCAGGTAGGTACCAGTGACACCGAGGGCGTACATGGAGGTTAGAACGAGGGTGTTGCCGGTTAGGAAGAGAGGGATCGAGGAGAGGGAGATTAGGGGGGATTGGAGGGCGGTGGAGGAGGGCTGGGAGCTGAGGGCTTCGTTGTAGCTATTTCACGTCAGTTGGGTGTGTTCGTCCGAGTTGGAAGGTTCTAGGAATGGGACGGGATGGATGGGATGGAAGACGTACAGGTAATCCCTAATAATACCCAGCGAGAAAATGGTCACGGCGAGAGCGTAGCAGCCATAACGAGAATTGCCGCCGAAGAGCTTGGTGATGATCTTGTTGTGGTATTCTGTGTGTTGCACGGCCGGATGCTTAGCTTGGATTGTTGCGTTTGGGCTAGCCTAAGCAGTGGGTTCATGTGTACCTTGACGAGCAGCGATGCTAAAGATATGTTAGTGAGCTGAGCTTGGGCTGAGAGAACGAGATGTGAGTGGCAACGTACTTCCAGAATGTAGGGTTGAAGACGATTGAAGCCGCAGAGACTGTTGACACCACGTTAGAACACACTGGAAGTATTTCCCTCTTCAAATAAGAGACTCACGCCAGAAGCTGGGCTGACTGAAATCGACAAGAGCGCTCATGATGGGAGAGATACCGCCGCGTTAGACGTCGTAGGAGATGTCGGTGTGGAGGTTAAATTGTATGTGTTTATGATGAATGAACGTGGGGAAATGGAATCTGGGGTTTGTTAATTTTCGGGTAGGTGCTTGCGCTAGGGCATAAACGTCATCATCACGTGTTTCCGGGGGGAGGGGGGAGGGGGGAGCATTAATGCTTTCCTTACTCTTCCCGTACAAAAGAACGCGGGGAGAAGTTTGAAAATTCATTCAGAATACAGTCATGATGGTATCGGTAATCCATTGCGCCTTTTGCAGCAAGATCTTCCTGATCTATTGTGTACCGTTTCCCCATAAACACAATCTAGCGTTAAGACGCGAAACATTATCTCAGCTGTCTTACAAGCCGTTACTGGCACATGAAAATGGCCCGCCAAATCCAGCAGTCCGATACCCGTCGACGATACTCTGAACTGAAGCCTAAGATAGATGTCAGTATATCTCCACCTTCGAACGAATTTGAGCTGATGACTTACATATGTGCCGGCGCTCAAGAAGAATAACCCAATCATGCAGAGAAGGATATTAAAACCGAACCCAAGATATCCCCTCCATCCGCGGACCTTCCAGAACCGCGGTCCGTAGTCTGCCTGGCGCATACGGAAGTACGCCACGCCCCAAAAGATGAACCCAAAGAATGAGTCGAACAGGGAGCTCATCAAGGAAAGTAGGTCCGAAAAGAATGGGATGACCTCGGCGACGATGAATGCAAGAATCCATGTGACAAGAAGGATACCGGTCCATGCAGCCCAGCCGACAACCGTGTGGCTTCCAGTGTGTTTGGTGCCCTTGAAGAGATGGAAGAACACAAAGCGAGCCGAGACGGAGGCATACAACACACCCAAAAAGATGAGTGTTGGGATCATGAAGGAGAAAGACACCTTCAGATAGATTTCATTTCCGAGAGAACCGAACGCCGGAGCGGTGTTGTAGTTGGTGCCAGTGTACCCGTACACAATTCCTCCTACCAAGCTGAACAAAATGACCTCGGCGATGGTGACGGCCCAGAGTGCCTTGGGGAAATCCTTCGGTTCCTTCATCTCGGCGATGAAGCTCGGGAGAGTGATCTGTCCGATAAACGTATAGCTGATATTCATAAAGGCGTTGACTCCCGCAACGAAAGTCGTGCCGGCTGCAGGGATAGCGAGGACTTGAACGGGACCCTTGGAAGGGTAACCCTTTGGATGGTCTTCGATAGCGGCGAAGATGGCGGCCAGCAAAACGGAAATGAAGGTAAAGAATGCTGAAGCAGTCGCAAGCTTCGCAAGCGTCGAGAACGTCCGAGGAAGGGAGCAGACCCAGGATATGATGGCCACGATCACTGAGAAAGTGATAGTACAGACACTGCCATTAGTCATCGTGTTGAGATACTTAGCGCCGACGAGACAGTGGAATCCCTATATTTATTAGTTGCAATTCACATACGGGCCCATTTCCAAAAAATTGAGTACCTGGATGAACGTATTGTTCAAGAGAAACATCACGGCGGTAAACCACCAAGCCGCCTTGTGGTCCCAGAACAGCATCTGGCCGAGATCACAGACATCTTTGATCTCGGGATGGCGCAGACAGAATTCCCTGAGGAAGGTCAACACATAAGAGCATGTGATGCAGTTACATCAGTCTTACCAAAGGACCAATGACGTGTAGAGGACCAGTCCGGCGACTACGGCAGTCAAGATCAAGCCTGGGACGAGACCAAGAACCGAATATGAGTACGGGAAGGACATGATGGCCAGGCAGATGTATTCTGAGAACAGCAGCGCCGCAGTCTGTTTCGGGGCATAATCAGCACTCGTCCTCGAAGGTCCCGTAGGAAATGGTCCGAAGATTCCGAGATGATTAGAGTTAAAAGTACCTTTTGCCAGCTGCAAGTCCGATACTTGATAGCATTTCCGGCTTCCAGTTCAATCTGTTTTCCAACAGACATGGTAGCCTCGCTGTCGGAGTCCCGGCGACTGAGACGGCTCGTCCGGCGGCCTTGGTGGTTTGCATCTTGCTGTTCGACATCGTAGGAGTGTTCTTGGTTCTTGAGCTTCTCGGGGTCGGTCTTTCCATTAACCTTTTCCGATGAGCTCTTGCGGCCGAGACCTAACGCCATTTGATTGACCGGATGGATTGAATTAAGGGAGTGTAGTAAAAGGGAAGACGGCTGTTGGCTGCTGCTAGCATTAACCACAAGGATTTGGAGATTGTTGAAGGTAATTCGAGCGCGCTACGAGGATCACCACTCGATTGCGGGCTGAAAGGATTGAGAGGAAGGGTGTTGATTTCGTTGCACTCGGATAATGCTGATCAATAGTGAGAGAGGTTTGTTAAGTATGAAAGAGATTTGAGAAAGTTGCGACTGCCGCGATGATGGCAAGATCTTGTATGCAAAAGACGTTAGTGCAAGGCCGGATTACGGCATGGATGTCAGCGAATTCCGTTGCAGGGCTGGCACGGCGTTGCGTTTAAACTCTTGTGGACATCAGACTGGTATGGCGGCAGTGAATAGCTGTCCGTGGTCCATGGTGGCTTTCACAAACAGCGTTCCCTTTTATGGGGGCTTCTCCAAGGTTACATTTGGTTACTTTTGGTTACAAAGAAGTGTCCGGTTGGAGCGAACACATGGCTATTCACCTACTAGGAGCTCAACAACCGGGGTCTACCGTCTAGTCACTATTTATTCGGGCCCACCGACGAACGTGAGGGTTGAGCGCATTCTGCAGTAGATAGCGGTAAGAGTTTCATGCCTGGGCAGACTCGTCGTGTCTTATCAACGCCCTGTATTATAAATGTAACCTTGGAGAATGTGCTTACCGGAAACTTGTGCTATGACAGAACATAGCAACCGGTCAATCTACCTGCTGTGGGGGAGGGGGGGGGGGAACCCGATGCCTGGTGTATCTTCCCTAGGTACTACCCACCCGACTAGCCCTCCCCAACTCTAACTCGACGACATAAACAACGGGGCACCGTAAATTGCCTGTAAATTCCTTGCAAATTCCCTTCTGTAATCCATACCTAGGACCATGTAACGAAACGAAAGAGTTTTCACAAGCGCGGCATCACCAACAACGAATTGCCGGTGCCAAACGCATCCTGCGAAGGCGTTCAACAGTCTGTGATGACGTCGGAGACGACGTTCGCAAGCATCAGCCCAGAGCCCGTCCGCCGTCTTGGCGAGTGCTTCACCATGCTTCCGCGGCTTGTTCCCTTCTTTCGAGGGAATAAACGACGCCAATTGTTGTTGCGATAAGCCTTGGGAAAGGCGAGATCAAGCCTCGTCGTCCTTAAGATCATGGGAAAGCAACCTTGGGGAAGCCTTAAAGAGAGGTTTGCTCGTGTGATCTGATTTCTGTGAAAGTAAGGTAACGCAATACCCCATGGTCGGAGTGAGGGAGAAATTGCTTTTGTTAGGGCGTGCATCAGCTTGCAGGTCATTTAGCAGCATTATGAAGAAGAAACGTCAGCCTGCAATGTCTTACACCGAATAGAAGGTTAAGATCTTGAAGTACGGTATTTGCCTCCGAATCTAGAGACTACGTTATCTCTACATTAGCTTCAGGAACCCTAAAAGTCCACTTAAACAGGAAAGGTTATATGTACCCAACTTTCTTGCTAAGCTTCTAAGCAGAAAAACGGGGTTACGAAGTCACGGAAAAACATCGTATAATTCACTATCTCTTTTACTAGATAGAAGATTACGATGTACTTGACTCATATAGCCGTGTAGAAATAGACGGAGAAGAAAGAAATAATGTAGTGAGAAAAGGAGGTTGAGAACAGAGATTTAGTAAGAGATAGAGGAAGGACTTGTATTTCCTTAGGATACTGTGCCAACTATTCCATGTGTTGAAGACCCTGTTTCCGCAGTTATTTATGGTTTGTGCATCGCGAGACGATATTTTTGCTAGGAGGCAGGCTGCTTCAAAATGATATAAACCGCAGCAGAAATTTTGTTCCCTTGTCAGATGAAAACTATTCCTTGCGTACGAATTGTGAGACTCCATAAGAGCCATGGACTATGTACGATCTCGACAATTGCATGAGTCGATATTTCAAGGGCAGATGGAATTCATTCATTCATCCAAGCGCTAGCCGAATTCGGAAATATATGCTGAGTCAGGGCGATCCTTGTCAGGCGGTAAGGCTGCAAGTCGCCAGACGCGAAATTCACAGAACTTAGACAACTTCTATCACCATCACCCGCATCTCCTCCGTTTCTACATAATTTTGGCACAACCGACTGTCTCACCTGCACGGTTACTGTAGGAACCGTATCCAAACCAGACGGAGTTCTCATCAAGCCTTGCCTACGTTATCATTACCTTAACGCCTCCCCTTCCACGCGTCGCCGCACGGCACGCTCCCGCCCATCATGGTATCTCGAAAGCGAGCGCGAGAGGAGATGGAGACAGAGGAGTTTCCCCAGGAACACAGCACATTGGATAAACTGCGCAACATGTGGGAATTCGCCAACCTCATGCAGTACATCGCCTTGTTCGGAGATGTCGTCAAAATCGATCGGGAATTCGACATTCAGGTATTCCTCCGACCATAGGGTAAATGTCGCATGGCATTTATCACAGCTCGATGAAACAAGTCTAATTGAGCTTCTCAGGAGCTGGAATCAGAGTGCCTGAAGCCGCAGCCTTCCGAAATGCTTGCGCAGATCGGTTTGGCTTTCCTCAAGCAGGTGTCGTCACATAAGGGCTTGAAGTAATTGTCTCCCCACGCTGTCCCTATACATCAACTTACACGTTCCAGCCTTGAGATATTCGACGAGTATACGCGGCGCCAGTATGTCGCGAAGGCACCGCAGCGTAATCCCTTTGGCACGGGCGAAGCTCCACACAAGTTCAACGACTTTGACATCTTCACAAAAATCCGCGTTCTCCAGCAACTCTCCACATGGACTCTCTACAATCCGAACTACATCCGGGAGAGGATGGCTGCTACGGAAGCCGAGCAAGCCCTTTGGGTAAGCATTAGTGGATAGAATTGAGAGGTATCAATTAACTTACGTTCGCAGCGAATGGAACCATTAGGATGGGACTCTCAAGACCGCACGTTGTTTGTCCTTGACGATAACCGCCTGTATCGCCGAACCGACCCGCCACCTCCTTCCCCCCCGGCTAAAGCAAAATCAAAAGCGCCCAAGCCGAAAAGTAGAGGTACACGTAATAGTAAGCGCAGAAAAGTCGACACTCCGGAGCCCGATCCGGTTGAGGAGGCGGAAGTTTCAGTTCAAGAGGAGAACGGTGTGCAAGATAATGGATTTGGTGGGATGAAGTGGGAATGCCTCTGCATAACCCTCGAGGAGTACCAGGAGTTTCTGAATGGCATTCGGAAGAGCAAAGATCCCAATGAGAAAGAGCTGTACAAACGTTTAGAAGAAGACGTGCTTCCTGCAATTAAAGAGGTCGCTGAGGAGCAATCCAGAAAAGAAGCTCGCAAGTTGAAAGAATTGGAGGTTCTGCAGAAACTCGCTACAGCGAAGCGATCAAGTAGGATCTCCGCGAAGATGGAGAAGCAGAAGGAGCTAGAGGAAGCTGCGGAAGCAGAACGCAAGAGACAGGCGGATCTCGCCATGGCCAAGGCGGAACAGGAGAAGCAACGCCGGATGGAAGAAGTAAGATGGTCTGACAAACACATCAAAACGCTTACTAACATGATACAGGCACGTGAATCGCGCATGATGACCCGAGAGCAGCGCCTAAAAGAGCGTGAAGTGAAGCGTATCCTTCATGAAGAAGAGCTCAAACGGCTCAAAGAGAATAGCGAGAAACTTGGCAACACGGAGGGTCGACTTTCTGAGCGTTACCTCAAAGCGGAGATGAAGAGGCGTCAACACGAGTTGCAGAAACTGAACCAAGAAGAAGACTGGTTCTTCGATTGTTCAGTGTGTGGCTTGCATGGAGAGAACTTGGTGCGTAAACACGGGCGCTCTGAACTGGCTGCCGCTAACATTGGTCATAGGATGATGGCTCTCACAGCATTCAGTGCGAGAAGTGCAAAGTGTGGCAACATAGCAAGTGCCATAACATTGAAGTCGCGCAGGCTGAACGAGACGACTTCCATTTTATATGCAAGGACTGTAAACGCCGCGAGGAGGAGGCGAAGATGCCGAAACTCCCACCTCTCAAATTCCGCCTTGCATCTATCTCTCCGAAAGCTCAAACTACACAAGAACCCAGCGCATCTGATGCGGCCAACTCGAATGGAGCTGCGCAATCGTCTGCACCTAGCTCATCAGCCACTGTTCAGGCTGGTGCACTGCCAGCCGTAGTCCCGCAAACAGAGGCTGCTCCGCATATACAGCAGCCTCTTCTAAATGGCCCTAGTCTTTCACCTCGCGGACAAGCTGACGGACCTCCTGGATCAGCTTATGGAGCCCCTATTGAACAGAGCAACGGGAGCTCTCCTTCCCGCCCGTATTCCACTGGTCATCGCACCTCAATATCCGCCACAAACGGATTTCTCCCTTCGTCCCCTCTCCAGTATCAGACGCCTCGAGTTGCTCCGGTTCCGCATAATAACATTAACTTATCATTTCCTCGGCCCAACGGTAGCCCCTATGGAGCTTTCCGGCCAACTCCAAACGGCTCCTTCACCAATTTCGGCCAGCCCGGCTCTGCGGCAAGTCCAAACGGTCCATATCATTCCCCTGTGAAGCATTCTCCGGCACCCTCACCCCAGCAAATAAGAGTCGTTTCAGCTGCCCAAGCCTTCCCCAACAGTCCCAACTCATCCTTCCCACCTCCCCCCTCCCAAGAGCCAGTATTGTCACCGGAGAAACACAGTTCACCGCCTCCTTTGCCAATGTCCTCCCCAGTTCCGATGCCTGCACAGCTCGACTCATCACCGATGCGTTCATCAGCTAATATCCTTCCGGACCCAATGACTGGTCTATCACCCGAAAAGCATGATGGGGTTCGACCAGTTTCGAGCCACGTTATGTCTGAGACGCCGATTTTCCCACCCAGCAAGGCGTTGTCTCCCAACGCTAGTCCTCAGGTTATGCATCCTCCTGTCAAGAAGATGTCACCTACCCCCGAAAAGCCGCGCGCTGAGGGAGCTGGTCAGTTCTTGTAGCGACATATGATACCATATTTGGATTCTTGGGAGCGTTCGGTTATAAGCTCTCCGCGGCAGGAGAATAACTCCCACTTTTTTTTTTCTTGCATTATTTCCATAAGTGGGGCATTATATTACTTTGCATAAGGTTGGCGATTGGGCGCTTCAAGCATGGATACCATTCAATACTATTACGATTGCTGCTAGCAATTTCTCAAGGCCATTACCTCTGCTTACTTCAGTGATACCATATAACCGACCCGGCTTCTTACTCGTATCCATTCTTCCCCTCCACGATCCCATAACACGGCCCCCGTTTCCCAAACATTCTCTTCAAATCCTTCGCAATGATATCCGGCCTCTCCCACGCCGCGAAATGCCCCCCCTTCTCATTCTCACTCTCATACACTACCGGCCCCAGCGTCTGCCCCCATGTCCGTGGCACCACCGTCAGCTCCTTTGGAAAATACGCCAGCCCGAGCTTGACTTTCGGAATCCACTTCTCCACGCTCTCTTTTGTAGGGAGTTCCTCGGTCGGGTTGTGCAGGGCTTCATAGTATATCCTGCAGTGCGCGTTTGGCCCGGCGGTGCTGAACCAGTATATGGATACCCAGCTCAGAATTTCATCATCGGTCCAGGGGTAGCTGTCGGTCCAGTCGTGCAACTTCTCATAAATCCAACTCAGCAGCGCCACAGGACTATCCGCAAACGCATACCCTATTGTCTGCGGCTTCGTCGCCTGGAGAAGATTATATCCGAACCCCTCTTCCTCAAACCACTTACTCCGCTCCATGCCCCTCTTTTCTGCCAAACTATAACTGCTCATTTTCTCCTGCAGCGCTAGTACGGGGTTGGAGGACCAGGTTGGTGCGTTGGCGCGCACCATGTTTACGTGCGAGGCGAGGACGTGGTCTGGATATAGAAGCCCCATGGTCCGGGTGATGTAGAAGCCCCAGTCGCCGCCTTGCGTCACGTACTTGTTGTACCCCAGAGTCAGCATCAGCTTGTGGCATGTTTCGGCGTATTGGGAGAGCGCGAACCCGGGTTTATGGATGCGGGAGCTGAAGCCGAAGTTGGGGAGGGACGGAGCGATTATGTGGAATGCGGGAGAGTCTTTGGAGGTGGAGTGGAGGAGGGGCAGAAGCTTGGTGACTTCGATGAAGGAGCCGGGCCAGCCGTGGCAGAATAGGAGCGGGATGGCGGCCGGGTTTGGGGAGACTTGGTGCACGAAGTGTATGTAAACGTCGTCGAACCCGTCTACTGGGATATTGGTGCGGTAGTTTGGCAGGTTGTTGATTTCGGACTCTGCTTTGCGCCAGGAGAAGGTCTTTTCCCAGTATGTGGCTAGGCGCTTGATGTCGGATAACGGCGCGCCGTAGCACCATTGGTCGGCAGCGTCGAGTTCGTCCGGGTAGGTAGTTAGGGAGAGTTTTTGATTGAGGTGGTTGATCTGGGAGTCCGGGACGGAAATTGTGCAGGGTTCCACGGGGGAGGAATTGGAGGACATTGGGAATTGTGGGATGTGTGTCATTTGGGATAATGGAAATGAATTGATCTTGAAAGAGACCGATTATAATGGAGTAAAGAAAGCAATGAATTACGACGAAAGAAAGCTGGGTGTCAATTACACTTTTGACTCTACTTATCTACGGCGTTGATATCCTCTCGATCCCTCGTTCCTGTCGTTTGACATCATCTGTCGTTGTCCGAAGGGCGTGCAAATGGCCTCGTACGCAGGTATGTCATTCCGCTATTTTCCTTTTTGCCATTTGTTTTTGAGCGGGTTATAGGGCTAAGCGGTGTGACGCGCCCTACAGTTGTAGTGTAGTGCTGATTAATAGGTATTGATGACTTCATATCGGAACACTTCTTTGCTTGAAGAAATAAGACATATGTGGAGCCATACCTGGCATGAAATAAGAGTTTAGAGAAGAAGCTCTGGGCATGCTAGGTTAGGTTATTCAGGTGACACTTGATAAGCATAAATGTAGAGAGATTTTATTCACGAAGTTGTCGCCATAAGACGTGCTTAGAGTTTCTTCTGGTGAAGCTTCGGCTTTAGCATATATCCAAATGAAAGATAGAAGAGAACCTTAGTATAGAGCTAAAGGTACGATGATAACTTAAGGGTTTTCCCTCGTGACTTATGTGCTTCTTTTACTTTTACTTTTCCCTCTACTTAAAGAATAAGTTGGCAAAAAGCGAAGAGTGGTGAGTTCTTCGAGGGGTTGCTGCCCTTGACATGTCCTTTTAGGAAATACAAGACATCTAGAGAGTTCTTTTAAGGTGTTTCTAGAGTCAGCTTATAGAAGTTCCTTTAAACCTCTATAAAAGATAGAGAGCGTAGATAGAGGGATAATTAGGTAAGCTGAGTTGTAGTTTACTCATAAATATCCGATAAGATAAGATAAGATCTTGCCTCGGCATCACGCGTCTAGAAGGCGAACCTCCATCTTCTGGATTCAGATGGGCATCTGCGCTCAACTTCCATTCCCCAGTTACGTTTTACAGTACACCATCTATACGATAAACATCATGACAGACGCTCTTTGTGGACCTTCTAATGCCCTTCAGAATTTCCAGAAACACACCACTGTTGACAGAACATTACAACAAGATCGATTAATCAACCGCCAAGGCCCTTCGCAGGTAAGATATGCCTCCCACAACTTCTCGATATAATACTCACTTATATCAGGGCTTCAGGTCAGCGTCCAATGTAAACCAAGGCGTACTTGACCCTGAGTTCGACGCATTCCAAGCCGGCCATGCCATTTCCGGACAGCCCGACTTCCACCATCCCCCCCCATATCTCTCCCAACAGTTCCAGCATATACCATCTCCACAACAGGCCATTCCACAATTACCAGGCTGGGCGTCGGACTTTCAGCGGCTGAATATCTCCTCTCCGCCACCCACGGCTGCACAGCAATCATTGAGGCCCGCGCAAGCACCGGCCGCCGCAGCATCATGGCATCAGGACTTTTTACGGCAACAAATGCCCATGGCGCAACCTCAAAAATATTCACAGCCGATGTTAGGGAGTATGGCGGGATATGGTATGGGTGGATACGCTGGACAAAGTTTTCAACCCCACTTTGCAGATGGAGTCCATAATCAAATATCATCAGTAGGGCAAGGGAAGCAGCGCACTCAAGAAGGAGCACCGCAGTTCGACGAAGCAGCTTTCGAACAGGCTTTTGATAAGGTGCAGGCGGATATGCTCGAAGCAGAGTCCTCAAACCTCCCTTTCCGATACTCTCTGGAAGAGTCCAGGAACTCTCTCCCAACTGAAAACAACGCATCACTAAACAAATTGAAAGAGGAACAATACCTGCGGTACCTAGGACGAAAAATAACTATAGCCCCTTACAACCATTCCCAGGAAGCAGACACCTGTCTCACGGAGCTGGAGCGATTAGAGCAGAGCGGCGCCATTGCGGACAATTTCAGCGACGCCAAATCGGTGCTTGAGAATCTTGAGAGTTCACTCAATTCCTCTGACATCCCTGCGGAGTTTAGGACGCGTATTGAAACACTTGTTTCAGCGGTTAACCAGAGGCTTATGTCGACATATCCGCTTTTCGACTCGACTTTCCGGGGGGGTTTTGAGCCTTTACAAGAAGATCTTGGGGAGATACTGCGGCAACAGGAGCCTGAGCAAACCCCCCAAAAGGAAGAATTACCGCAACGAGATGAAAACGATGAAATGGCTGCAACGGCAGGACAACTGCTTGAACGCGTATCCGATAACACAAGTGAGAAGTTTCAGAACAGTCAATTTTTTGAACTGATGCGGAGACTGAGGGATCGGGAGGTTAAGGTTGAAGGGGATAAGTTGGTTGACATTGGTACTGACACTGTAAGTACTGATACGTAATCCGATATCGGGTTTAAATATTAGAATACAGCATTATTGGGGTTCAAATTCATTTCATTTAGAGTGTGTTTAACGGAGACCGGAGTATATGTTGGATGATTGCGATTAACTGTTCGAAGCTTCTCCAGTGGTTGTCTTGTTTCTCTTGTTATAATTTCACACACCGGCTTAGCGACCGGCCCCCTTTTCATTCCCAGAAGTAGCAGAGAAAGGGGAAGAAGAAGATAGAAGGCTAGAAGGCGAATTAGAAAAGATTTAAAAGGGATACGGGTAGAGGAATTTGGGGGAGGATGAGATGTGAAGGTATCAGAACTTCAGCCTCGATAAAATAAACAAGATGTTAGAGAATATCGGGTTCGGTGAGAGTATATGATGACACGTGACCACTAGCTAGACTACTACCTCGGTACGAGTGCCGGCACATGCACAGGAGTAGAATAGTTACAGCATTCTGCTCTTCAATTTATACAACAACCCTCCTACTCTGCCTTACTTTCCCCTATCCCAGTGGCACTTGTACCGGTCATACTGTATACAAGTGATTATTTTTCAATACAAGAGATATCTTTCAATGCCTGGGCCCTGAATACCAAGCTCGTCTTCCATTGGACCCTCTAGAGATCTCCTATAACCTGCGTAGAGTGATTTGGATATAGCACACTTAGTTAGGAAAAGAGATACGAAAATTCTTTTATATTTTTAGCCTAGTAGGTAGTCTTTTCTTCCGTAGAGGAAATTGGAGAAGGGATAGTAAGCCCCCTTTCTTTCTTATAAGTTAGAGCATGTTGAGGACTTTAGGAGGTATCTTCCAGAGGGCTCGGAATCCGTTTATTGGATGTAAGCATTTAAAAATATATTTTCCTCTGATCGGGATATCATTACATAATCAGAATGATATTATATAACGTTAGAAGTAATGGCAATCCGAGAATTGGCCTTAGGACAGCACCACACAAATGATGACCAACGAACCGACCCATACACTTATAGCTTTTGTCTCACCTTGGTATTGGAGCCATGACTGAACTTTGTCCGGGACTGCTACATTTACCTAGGTAGTCGCGTTGATACATAGAAAGTAACAGCTGGTGGTGCAACTCTCAACGCATTTATCACGGTGCATTTTGTAACGATTCCGACGAGTTTCGGTTCAGATTGTCAGATATCGGTGCTAAAAATAATACACGTAAGAGGTGGAGCAGAAGTCCCTGCCGAAGCCAAGCAGGCGGGCTGTGCCCTGCTGCTAGCGTGGTGCCCTCCCTAGAAACCGAGCCACCGAGCTTTCGACATTTTGGGGGCGCGCAACGGGATTCGAAAGCCAAGAAAGACGTTTCCTTTCTCACCTAACATCTTACTACCACCTGAGAAAAAACATAATCACAATCGTCCCGTACCACCTCCCCTCACCTCACGTTGCGCTTCGACCTGGGCCCTCTCTCCTTTCTCCTACCGACAACGCTTACTTCCTACGCTCGCTACTTATCGGCCATCTCCCGCTAGCACATGTCCGTATGAGCTCTATACCTACATCCAGATGAAGATTGTTGGATCCGACTGGAGCGCCGGAAGTTCCAATGGCCTCCCCTGAAGACAATCGTTGGAGAAGCCGTACCAATCCTCAATCAATACCTCTGCAAGACCTCCATCATCCGCCCGACCAACATGTCCGTTTTACGGCCGAGGGGGTGCAGCAACATCGTAGAACGCTCAGCGATAGAGGCCGGAGTCTCTTGCGTCATACTCAGTCGATAGCTGCCGGGCATTGGAATCCCAACTATGCGCCGGTAACAGGGACGTCGCCGAGCCCTACGCGTGCAGCTGTACGACCCACCATTGATACTCGATTGTCTGATGGGCGAGGAGGGACTACAGTGCACGAAGATGGTGGATACTCCCCGTTGGAAGATGCCGCTGGGTTTCAGGCCGCTTTGGGGTTCGCTGGTCTCAGTTTCCAGGGCGAATCTTCGCACCCTTCCCCGCTCGCGACTCCGATGTCCTTCCCTAGCGATGATGACTCTATCACACCCAACGAGAACGACGCATATATTTCAAGGGAGGAAACGGGGAACAGCAGTTATTTTGGGCCTTCCAGCTATGAGGACACCGCGCGGTTGACGGACGACAGACATCTACAGCCCATCAGTGGGGCCGCTCCTATGACTCCCCAGAGAGATCGCTCAAGCTTTCAGAGCGTACAATTCCTAACTCCTGATGTCCGTACACCAATATCCAAAATGAGCGATGACCTTGGTAGTGCGGAAGCTGCGACTGGTCGCGATAGGAAAAGGTCGCTCTCTCCTGGAACGATGGAATCCCCGCTGTATCGAGCAGGTACAATCATGCGGAACATGTCCCAGCGTGTCGTCAACATCAGTAATGAGCCAGAAGTTGCTGAGGCAACAATGCGGCGGAAATCTTCATTGAGACATGCAAGACTTCAAGAACCACCCTCATTTCCTGCGCTGCCGGCTTATTCGCATGATGGTCCTTCTTCTCCGCAGCCTCCAGTCGAAAAACCTCCGTCTCCAATTAGGCAAACTTCGCCATACTGGCAACGGCAACCGAATCCCCTCCGTGGAAATAGTTTGGGAATATTCTCTCCAGATAACAAACTGAGGCTAAAACTTTGTGATTTACTGGTCAATCCGGTCACGGAGCCCATTCTTTTGGTGCTTATCATTATCCAGACAATTCTTTTGGCTGTGGATGCGGGTGCTAGTGTTTGGACCCATGGAAGATCCTTAAGTTGGGGGGATACGTGGATTGACATCGCACTTTTGGTCCTGTTCGTCATTTACACCATCGAGATCATCATTCGGGTGATAGTTTCCGGATTCATCGTAAATCCCATTGAATATAGTACAATCAATCGGACGATTGGCTTAAGAGAAGCCGTTCTGAATAAAGGCCGCCAGCTTTTCACGCCAAATCGGCAGCCATCCCTCAAACGTGCGAATTCAACAGGGTTTGATCCGGAGCAGCCGTCAGTCCTCAGGACTTTCACCGGTGTGCAAAATGGTTCGGAGCAAACTGGAGACCCCCGCCAGCAAGCGCGTATTCGACTCGCCCGTCGAGCTTATCTGCGGCATTCGTTCAATCGAACTGATTTTGTCGCCGTTGTTTCATTCTGGGTAGCTTTCTTCATTGGTGTCCTCGGCGTGGACTCCAAAAAGCACATCTTTATATTTCGAATGCTGAGTTGCTTACGCATTATCCGTCTCCTGAACCTTACGAGTGGTACTTCGGTAAGCTACACATCTGCATACTCTCTCCCCAGTACTAACATATCCATTTCAGGTTATCTTGCGTAGTTTGAAAAAGGCTGCCCCTCTTTTGGTCAACGTTGCTTTCTTGATCAGTTTTTTCTGGCTTCTTTTCGCAATTGTCGGCGTACAAAGCTTCAAATCAAGCTTCAGGCGAAACTGCGAGTGGATAGACCCAGAAGGGGGACCTAATGTTAGGAATTTCAATCAGTTCTGTGGTGGCCATCTCAATGATATGGGGGAGCCAGAGCCGTACCGTACCGCTAACGGGAAATCCTCTGGCATTCACAAAGGATTCCTCTGTCCCAAAGGGTCGATTTGTGTCGAAGGCGAAAACCCCGTCAACGGGACAAAAAGTTTTGACAACATCCTTCAGTCGCTGGAACTGGTCTTCGTAGTCATGTCCTCAAACACCTACTCGGACCTACTATACACTGTTGCGGACAGCGATTATCTGGCGGCTGCGCTATTCTTTGCAGCTGGAATAGTCATCTTGAGTTTATGGCTGATCAATTTGCTGATTGCCGTCATTACCTCCTCTTTCCAGGTCATCAGAGAAGAAAGTAAAGTGAGTGCATTTACTGGTGAAGAAATGGTTGAAGAAGACACCGAAGGCTCCCCCAAAAGACGCGAGAGCACCGTAAAACGTATCTTTGATAAAACTTCTTTGGTTTGGGTGGCAATTATCGCATATGGTCTGATTTGTCAATCGATGAGGAGTGCATCAATGAGCCACCGTCGCCGAAACATCATCGATGTCTCCGAGACAGGAGTCACACTGATCCTGCTTTTCGAGATCATCACAAGATTTATTATTGACTGGCGGCATTTTTTCCAGCGGAGAAACAATATTGTGGATTTGATAATAGCCATTATCACAACCATCATTCAGATTCCTCCGGTGAAGCATGCTCATGAGGGACAAGCTTATGCCTGGCTGTCGATTTTCCAAATTATCCGAATATATCGCGTGGTTCTCGCTGTGCCGATGACGCGCGATCTCATCGTAAGTGCCTTCCCATTGCTGAAGTGGTGAAATATTGACGAGGGATTAGATGATTGTTTTGGGGAACGTCACTGGTCTACTCAACCTTATTCTTTTCGTGTTTCTCCTTGTCTTCCTTGCGGCCATCTTTGCAGCGCAGCTGTTCAGGGGCGAAATCCCAGCACAGGATGAGGATGGAGAGACTATCCAGATATCCTTCTTCACCATATATAACTCTTTCCTCGGAATGTACCAAATATTCTCTAGCGAAAACTGGACGACTATCTTGTTCAATGCTACCGGTTTCGAAGCGCAGTTCAGCACAGCTTGGATTGGAGCCGCATTCTGCATCCTGTGGTTCATTTTCGCCAACTGTAAGCCACAGTATCTGTTCAGCGTCTAGGGCTGGATTTGAAAACTGACTTCTTGCAGTCATTGTGTTGAACATGTTTATTGCTGTCATCCAAGAGAATTTTGATGTCTCGGAGGACGAGAAACGGCTTCAGCAAGTAAAGGCATTCCTGCAAAAGAAAGAACATGGAATCGGGTCGAACTACGGGTAAGGATTTTCATTTCATGGAACTGTATTCAAACTCATCCCTCTTAGGAATCTGTCGCTTTCCTCCATCTTCAAGTTGGGATCGGTGACTGGCCGGCGTAAAGACCCTTTGGACTATGGTTCAGCCGCTGCCGAGATGTTGCTCAAGGACGCTGTCGTTCGAGACTTTCTCGACGAACCTGGCAGTCCGGATGGCGATGAGCCTCGCCCAGGAATACGGCCTTCCCCTACGACCATGGGAAAGTCTGCTGTCGCATCTCTATGGACTCGGATCGTGAACAGGGTTATTCACCGGGAACCAAATCCGTTCTACTCTCCTCTTGATTTCGGGCGAGCATATGAAGATTTGGACCCTCGAAGAATGGCCAAGGAAGTAGTGTCGGCAACAGAGCGACGGAAAAGGGCACAGAGAGAGTATCTCCGCAAACATCCCAACTACAACGTCTCCTTATTTATCTTCAAACCACACAATCCCATTCGCAAACTCTGTCAACGGATCGTTGGCCCAGGGCGCGGTGGTGATCGTATCGAGGGGGTTGCACCCTCTGTTCCAGTATGGTATGCCTTCTCCGCATTCATCTACGCAGCCATCATCGCAATGGTTCTCCTCGCCTGCATTACGACACCTCTTTACCAGAAAAAGTATTTCGAGAAACACAAATTCAGCGCGAAGAATTGGTTCGTGTTCACGGATATGGGCTTCGCCGTACTCTTCAGCGTAGAAGCATTCATCAAGGTGATCGCGGATGGCTTCTTTTGGACCCCCAATGCCTATTTCCGAGGTTCTTGGGGATTTATAGACGGCGTTGTGTTGATTACACTATGGATTAATGTCGTCACCTCGTTGTTGAGTGAAGGCCAGGTTACCAGGACTGTCGGTGCGTTCAAGGCTCTGAGGGCCCTCCGGCTGCTCAATATTAGTGACAGTGCTCGGGACCACTTCCATTCAGTTATCGTGCGAGGTGGATGGAAAGTTATATCTGTGAGTTCTGTATGGGTTAATTTTCGGTGCGTCGCTAATCTTGTACCAGGCTGCATTCGTTTCGTTGAGCCTTCTTATTCCATTTGCTATTTATGGTCTCAATCTTTTCGTCGGCAAACTGCAACGGTGTAACGATGACAACTCTGGGATTTTTGACCTTCACGATTGCGTCGGCGAATACCGCAGCTCACCTTTCAGTTGGGATGTTCTTGCTCCTCGCCAAGCTTCGAATCCCTACTATGACTTCGACAATTTTGGAAACTCTGCCTTTATCCTCTTCCAGATTGTTTCCCAGGAAGGATGGACGGATGTCTCGTGGCAAGCGCAGCGCATCACGGGGGTTTTCACACAGCCTGCTGATTTCGCTTCTCAAGGTAATGCGATCTTTTTTGTCATGTTCAACCTGTTGGGCGCGGTCTTCGTCTTGACGTTGTTCGTTTCTGTCTTCATGCGAAACTACACAGAACAGACAGGTGTTGCTTTCTTAACCACTGACCAACGCTCTTGGCTTGAGTTGAGAAAGCTACTACGGCAGGTGTCGCCTTCTAAGCGGCCGTCTACCAAAAAACGAGAAACATGGGAAGAATGGTGCTACCGCCGGGCTGTTCGAAAAACTGGCCGCTGGCAAAGGTTCATCACCGGTGTCTTGGTCGTACATCTCATCCTGTTGTGTCTGGAATGGTATCCGGGTCATACAGGATGGGAGACGGCAAGAGGTAAGCGCCCTCTAACCACAGGCATAAAAGGAGACACTGACAAGCTAGACTACATATTCCTCGTCTTCACTATCATCTTGATTGCCAATGTCGTAATCCGCATTATAGGCTTGACGTGGCATCGGTTCCGACGGAGCTCGTGGGATATTTTTTCCCTATTCACAATCACGGGGACGTTTATCACATCTGTCCTGCTTTTGACTCCCTTCAAGGGCTTCAGAGACCGTGTCTATATGCAATTACACAAGCTGTGCCTAGTCTCGCTTGCACTCCTGCTGATTCCGAGAAACAATCAACTGGACCAATTGTTCAAAACGGCAGCAGCAAGTTTAACGTCAATTGCGAATCTCCTTGCAACCTGGTTCGTTCTGTTCTTAGTCTACGCTATCGCTCTTACGCAGACCTTCGGCCTTACGCGGTTCAACGGTGGCATGTCAGGCAACTTAAATTTCCGGAGTGTTCCGAAAGCTCTCATTCTCTTATTCCGAACCAGCACTGGAGAAGGTTGGAATCAGATCATGGAAGACTTTGCGACCGTTACACCCCCGTATTGCACCCTTGGAGATGAGTATTTCGAAGGCGACTGCGGAAGCCCGGAATGGGCTCGAGCTCTGTTCATTTCGTGGAATATTTTGAGCATGTACATCTTCGTCAACTTGTTCGTCTCGCTCATCTACGAGAGCTTCAGCTATGTGTATCAGCGCAGCAGTGGGCTTTCGGTCATCAGTCGAGAGGAGATTCGGAGGTTCAAACAGGCTTGGGCGGAGTATGACCCCAATGGCACTGGCTACATTTCTAGGGAGGCCTTCCCCAGGTTACTTGGCGTAAGTATTATTTCCCATGTCCAGTGTTTTGTTTCCGTATTCTAATTATGCAACAGGAACTCTCGGGGGTTTTTGAGATGCGGATCTACGACGGCGATTTCTCTGTCCGCAGGTTGATTGAAGATTGCAGCGCAACAAAACGGCGCTCAGAACTTCCCGTGCAAGGACACGAGCCAGCTCCAGAAATCGACATCGACAAGCTGAATCAACGTCTAGCTGAATTACCGGTTGCCGAAATTCGACGACGACGACAACGAATGAATACGTTTTATGAAGAGGTGCTAGTCTCTAGCGACCCGGATAGGGGTATCGCATTTACGTCGCTACTTATGATTCTGGCTCATTACAAGGTCATTAACGACAACAAAAGCTTGAGACTGGAGGAATTCCTGCGGCGCAGGGCCCGCCTTCAACGTGTAGAAGAAGCAGTACGACGAAACGTGGTGATTGGGTTCTTTGATACATTATACTGGTCACGACGCTTCAGACGTGCCATCGAGCACAAGAAGTCAGGACGCATGACAGCAGTGCCACAGTTCACCGTTCCAGAGATTTTTGTGGACGACGAGGACATTACGAATGCACAGCGCGCACGCCACTCACCCAGCGGGAGCCCGCTCTTCTCTCCCATCAGGTTCAGCAGTGAACTGTCACCTATGGACAGTGCGGATTGGCGAGCCTCAGGAAGCGACGTCCGATCACCATCACCACCAGAAACGGGGATGACATTACGAGGCCGAGCTGGTTCAATCCAAACCACACCGTTGGGCTCTCCGACTAGACCCTCACCACTTATGAGCCACTCTCCACAGAGAATATCTCCACAGGCGTCTCCCTTCTCTCCACCAGCCGACGCTACAAATGCAAGTGAATGGCAATTCGCGAGTGCGCTCAGTCGTCCTCCCAGCCCTCTTGACGCTCTAGATCCAGGATTGGGCGTGTCTGGCACCCGCAGCAGGCAGAATAGCAACGTTAGTGCAAAAGATGTGTTGGAAGTATTGGATAATTCGGCCTGGGGGGAGAGTATTCGGAGGAGTTTTACGCAGCGACGGCCGTCGAGTGGGCGATAGTTGGCACCCACTTCAACAATATTGCCACCCAGTGGTAAGCCACCCTCTACAGCGCCAAATTTCAGTCCCTCGAGTCCATTTACCGATCCGGAGGAGGAAGAGGGGGAAGGACCGCCTGCGAGGCCGATGTTGAGACGGGGATCTGTGGTGCCGGTACATACTTTTATGACGTTAAGACGACAATCTACGACGCCTAACTTTAATCGCACCTTCTCGTTTCCAGATCATGATGACTCCTCTTCCGCGACGGCCAGACCCGATTCCCCTATGTTAGCACCTATTTCCGAGACCTCAAGGCGGCCTTCCTCAACATCGAACTTTTACCCTACCTTGGCGTTTTCAGTCCCTGCGGAGGAAAAGGGTCCACCCACTTCTGCGACATTAACGCCCGCTTCTTCGACGCCCAGAGGAGCGTCTACAGCATCGAAATTTAACCTTACCTTCTCGTTCCCAGGCGGTGAGGCATCCTCATCAACATCGTCGTCTCCACCTACGATGTTAAGACGTCGTCCTTCTGCTGAACCAAGTTTTAACCCCACTTACTCTTTTTCGGGTCATGGGGAAGAAGACGGACCAACACCTTCCATCACTTTGAGACGCTCTTCTGTCACACCGGATCTCAGCTTGTCTTCGTCGTTCCAACGTCCTGAGGAAGAGGGACCACCTAATCCCACCGTAATGCGACGCCCTTCTGCGACGCCCAATTTTACTCCTTCTTTTACGTTTCAAGGTCCTGAGGAAACGCCCATTGGCGCAACATTGGCGCCAACTTCCCCGACTTTCAGAAGGCCTTCTATAACGCCGAACTTTGGGCCTAACCTCTCGTTTTCAGGACCTGTGAAGGATAAAGAGGCGGAGGAGGGTTCATCTTCAACTTCGATGCTGAGGCACCCTTCTGCATCGCCGAACCTGACTCCTTTCTTGTCTCAGAGTCCCGAGGAAACATCTACTTCCCTAGCGTTCAGACGGTGTCCAACTTCACCAAATTTTAGACCTTCTTTCTCGTTTCAAGGGCCTATGGTGGAGAATGAAGAGGAGGGTCTACCTGCTCTCCCGATGCTGAGACGCCCTTCTGCATTGCCGAATTTGAGCCCTTCTTCCTCATTTCGAAGTGTGAAAAAGACACCTACTACTGCCGCGACATTAGCATTCACTTCAGCAACGTTGAAGCCCCCAGTTGCGGCGCCGAATTTCAATCCCCCCTTCTCGTTTGCAGGGCCTGAGGAGGAGGAGGTGGTGGAGCCTACCACCGCGACAAAGGTGTCGCCTTCCGGGATGCCGTCACCTACACTCGAGAGGCTACCTGCTCCTAAGGGGCTATCGCCTGCATTCGCGGCGCCGGAACATACTTCGAGGTCTTCACAACGTCGACCTCCTGCAATGCCGAAGTTTAGAGCGAGTTTCTCGTTTCAAGGGTCAGAGGACTCGGAGGGTTGACGCTGGAATTTTTTTAATGTAATGGTTTCGGATGTACAACTCCAAAGAGAAGTATGGGGTCATGGTCTACGGATGTGAATTGGATTTCAGGAAATGGATGTAGGGGGATGGGTTTCAGAAGGTTTGCGAGGGGGTCTTGAAGTCGAGGCCCGGCACACGCTGCAGGCGCATCACGCGCATCATACGAGGACAGTTTTAGGGAACGGGTGCCTTCGAGATTCGAGACGTGGAGATGGTCCGGAACTATGCAAGGCAGTGAGTTATGGAGAGGCATTTCTTTATTTTTCCTTTGTGTCTCCCTACTTGGTAATGGATGAATGGATTCGAACAAATCTGGAGAAGGGGATAAAATCATTAGGTAGGGAGTACTAGCGATGCATAGCGACGGCGCAGGGATCTCCACTTCCCTATAGATATTCATTTTAATATTGTTGTATCAGGCATGGGAAAATGGTCTCTTCATTGGAGAGGATTGTTCGAGAAGCTGAAAGCCTACTGCGTTTGAATCGTGACCTGATGCTATGCGACCCCACGCGTCTATCAGCATTCGCAAACGGAAGCGTGCGGCCAACTCTTTATCGAGTCGGTACCCACGGTGGTGGCTATAGCGGATGGTAGAGTATTGAAGACCCATGGTGGAGTTTTGGTCGTTGCGGATGGTGAAACTTGGAGCGGCGTCACGATCGTCTGATACGCTTGGCCTGCCACCCTGCCGGTCGCATCAGGGATTTGAAACATCCGACACGAAGCGATCAAACACCCCATCATCAGTCAGCCTGGGAAAAAGTTGTCCGGTCCGAGTAAAGGGATGAATATGCAGCGTTAGTGCCAGATGGATGAATATGCAGTGTTAGTGCCAGATGGATTGACTGGCCAGTGAGACTTTCACCTTTTTCCAACAGAATGACTACAACCATCTCTAGACGTCCGTTTGTTGGCTGTTATGGATCCATCCTGCTCGGGGTTCCTTCTATCTTATATTATATGATATTATATCATATCGTTTGACTACTGCCTTCCAACGCAACTGGAACTTATTGCACAGTGGAAAATCCTGCGACAAACCTCCGTCCTTTCATCTTGACTCGTTCCCCTACTCCCTTCCCCCTTCCCGTTCCAACTGGGATCCGCTTTAGTTACATCTAATAACCCTTGTCGGCTACGGAGAGTTTGAGGATCGTGCATCAACGACCTGGAGAGTTGGGCTTGGCTGTTGCAGACTGCTATTAACTACTGATACACAACCTTTCCTCTTCTCTTTTCACTTCTTCTTCCGCGAACTGGTTTTTTTTGACTTTTATCCCTTACTTTCGTTTGTAACTGCTTGCTGGTCAATCACCTACTTTCTTGAATCTTTCTTTGTCTGAGAGAAGATATTAAAGCAATAAGATTAATTGTTTGTGTCTGTCCGTCTTAGCTGAAACATACTCGGAGACCGAACTATATTATTACCCTTCCTTTCTCCCTCAAATTCTCAATTCCTGGCAGCTAGTTCCGCTGCACAATTTCTCGCAACTTATTCCACTTTTCAATTCCTGGCACGGAGTATACGACCAGAAAGTTTACTGAGACTTTACTGTCGTGTAACAGGACTTCAGCATCGCACCTCGCACAAACTTGCGTCAACAAAACCTTACCGGCTTGCGTTATCACGTTGAGTGATCCCTCACAGGCGGTTGGAGACAATAACATTGCGAGAGATCAGACGACCAAGATTCGAATACGACCGAACGGCTATCTTCGTTCATACATTCTACGCATCGCGAAGTGAACAGCTGGACTTCAACGCAACGACTCCAATTCACTCTACAAGAGAAGATACCACTTAGAGGACCACGAGGATTGTATACTCAACAAACGAACGACCTACTCTTTACGCAGTGATATCACGGAAGTTCAGTATATCACAACCAACACAATCCACTTCTCATCAACAAACACCCAACCACCAGATCAAGACCTCTGATCAAAATGTCCTCGCCCACCCGCCAAAACCGCTTCCAATCCTTCACCCCTCTCTACCGCCTGAGGACGGCTTTCTCTCCAAACCGCACCTCTCGCTCCATCTCTCCATCCTCCATCGCATCCACTGCCACTACCAGCCCGTTGACGCGTACATCTTCGCCGGACTACCATTTCTCCTCCGCGGGTCATCACATCTCCATTTCCTCTGGCCATAACTTCTCCAACACCTCCTCCCCAGACTCATATCGCTCCCGCAGCTCCACACGCTCGAGCATTCGGCAACTCCTCATGCTCCGCCGCAAACCCTCGGTGCTAGATCTCGAGATGGAGGAGGAAAGGCTCATTTTCAGCCACGAGCTGGAGATGCTGGAGCCCAGACCTGTGGGACAAGGGTTCGGCGGGCGGCAAGGGATGGGAGGCAGGGTGGAACTGGGGATTTTTGAGGTGTTGGACGGGCGGGTTTAAGCTTATCGATAAAATAAACGCCGGGCGGTAAGGGATAAAGGAAAGAGTTGAAGAGTAAGAGTGAGGATAGAGACGATGTCATGTCTCTATGATTCTTTGGGACTGTTGTTTACTTTGGGATCTCTATATTTGATGTCGACTCTATGAGAGACGGAGGATTAATATGTCCAAACCTTGGGAGGGATATGTGTGTTTCTGGCGTTTTACGGGTTCCCAGGTTCAGTGATTCTTCTCTTTCCTCTTCTTTTCAGACGATGTGAAAGACGTCTTTTTTATTTCTGTTGGAGTGCGGTAGGGGAGTATTTATATCCCACTGTTTAGTGTTGCTGTCTATGATAGAAGAATAACATATGCATACCCTTCAACCTTTACCTCGATTCTACCCCCGTTCCCTGTTTACCCTACGCACTTCCCTTACCTTAAAAGATAAAAGCTAATAACATTCTCCCCCTTCTACTATTAGAGCATGTTTCGTAACCAGACCAATACTGAAAGCGAGTTCTCCCCTTGAAGTCCCTGCTCTGTATAGCACTTCTCAAATAACTGCTAAGAATAGTCTCTGCGGCCCCTTATCAATCGCCTCTATCTCTTTACAGTTGCTGTCTCTAGCATAAGCCCCTCTCCTTACTCCGATTTTCCCTCCCCTGCACTCTTATTCCTT